>JAKCWB010000023.1:0-45000 GCA_022388445.1 Zophobas atratus | reverse complement strand
GTAGCGATTTAGTCAATTTTAAAATACGTACCCGGTACGGGACGCCGTACTTCATAAATTTCGAACGCCGTACTACATAAATTTCAAACGCCGTACTTTATAAACAACCAACGCCGTACTTCATAAACGACGAACGCCGTACATGTACTTTTAAAAATATTTCCAAGTCCGGAGAAACGCCTTACTTAAAAAAAGACGAACGCCGTACATGCACTTTTTAAAAATTTCAAGTACGGAAGAACGCCTTACTTTATAAAAGACGATCGACGTATATATAAAATGTTGTAAAACGAGATTTACTATATGTGTCGAAATAATTTTCGAGAAGTTTTTTTAATAAAAACGAGGGAGAATTGAAATAGCTGTAGCTGATTTTTGAAAACGAATTGTGCCATTCATTTTTTTTTGATGCTTCAAACTGAATTTAATAGATTTTACAAAAAATCTTATTTGCGTTTCGGGCGTGAACGACAATTTAGGCCCGTAATGCGAAATAATTATTTTTTCTACTCCTATATATGAAAGTAGACTTTTTCCCATCGTTTACCCTTAACGAAAACATCATTTTCACTTCTAGAAGTGAAAATACTTATTCATTCTAGAAGCGAAAGTAACCATGGACTGCTATGTGAAATGTGAAAATTTAAAGTTTAAATCCACTGAAAATTTAAGTCTCTTTTTTTTATTTTGATCAACTGTTAAGAAATGAAATATGACTACCTATTTAAATTGAAACTAAATTGATTAAAACTGATTAATAAATTTGAATAAAAATTAAACAAAAATGTTTGACGCAGCAAGATCTGCATACGTCTAAGCAACCAGTAGCGCTAGTCAAGTAGTCATATTGTTTATTCTACCTGATTGTTTTATTTCGTAATGACATATTAGGTTTCAAATTGTGTTCCTAATTTATTGAAAAAGAAAAGCCATGTCTGATTCAGAAGAATCGCGTAGTTCCACACCACCTTGTGTGATACAAGCAGCAACATCCGCTTCAAATGATATCTTACCACAAAAATCCCAACAGAGATATCAGTTTGTATACGAAAAATTTATAACTTGGCGGAAGGACAACCGAGTGACATCCTTTTCCGAAAATGTCTTGATGGCTTATTTCGGTACATTGTCAGTCTGAAGCCCTCCACATTATGGAGCATGTATTCCATGCTACGAAGTGTAATAAGTCTGAAACATGATGTTGATATTTCTAAATACCTCAAATTAAAAACTTTTCTAAAAAGGAAGTTGACGGGTTTCAAATCTAAAAAGGCAAAAGTATTGAATTCGGAACAAATTCAGTTGTTTATCGATAAAGCAAATGATGAAAAATTCTTGTTCACGAAGGTAAGTTGAGTTGAGGTTGTGTTTTATAATGTTTCATACTAGACTATTTGAAGGTTGCTCTAATATTTGGGATCTGTGGGGCCTGTCGTTCACATGAATTAAAAGATTTAGAAATTCAAGATGTTCAAGATTTAGGAAGCGCTTTATTTGTGACTATTCCAAAGACAAAAACAAATTCACCTCGTTCATTTACAATTGTTAATACCCATTATAAAATCAGCAAGAGATACATCAATCTTCGTCCACAAGGAATAGACAATACGACTCGTAGATTTTTTTTGAATTACCAACACAAGTGCACCCGACAAGTTATTGGAATTAATAAATTTGCATCTGTTCCAAAAGATTTTGCTAAATTCCTCAAATTACCAGATTCACAGTTATATACTGGCCATTCTCTAAGGAGATCTTCCACGACACTTCTTGTAAACACGGGTGCTAACATGACTGAAATAAAGCAGCACGGCGGATGGAAATCGAGTTCTGTAGCTGAACAATACATCGAAGATTCGATTACTAACAAAATTAATAGAGGGAAAAAATTTTTGATTCATTACAGATTAGCAAAGAAAATATCGGAAGTTTACCACCTATTGAGGGTTCGTTGTCACCTAAGGAGACAGAAATAACAGAAGCAGAGGTTCCTCCTGCATCACATGCACTTGAAGACAATGTGCCTTCATCAATAATAATTAATAAAAAAGAAAATAATGCTAAAGCAGCAGGTGTTGTACATAATTATTATAACTGTAATTTTCAATATATTACAAAATAAAATTTCCTGAAATTTATATGTAGTTAGGTATGTTTTTTGTCGTAGAAAAAATAGCATTTGCGACTCGAACTGAAAGTCAATTTTTTCGTTCGTTGAGTGTGTTACACTCGTCGCTGCGCGACTCGCGAAACAATACTCAACTCACGAAAAAAGTATGACTTTCACTTCTTGTTGCAAAATATACTGTTTTTATTAAGTGTGCGAAATCGTGATTTTTTTAATCGAGTAAAAAACTAGATTCGAGAAAAATCAGCATTCGACAAGTTTCTTTATTATAAGCGAGTAACGAATGAACACCATAAATTTCTATTTTTTCAAAAAATCCTATGGACACCTCCTTTATTATATTACAGTGCCGGTACATGCATTCTCACGCTTCACCGGCACTGACTTCACCCCACCTTAGGATCCTCACTCTTTAACTCCTTCACCCTCTTCCTCAGTTTCATTCCCCTTCACCCACTCCCATTCTTCTCTTCTCAAACACTCTCCTTGCAAACTCCATCAGTCCGTCATATATCTCTTTCGACCTCAACAATCTCTCTAACCGTCTCTCTCCTTCGTCCATCCATTCCGACCATACACAACTCCCTCTCTCCTCATTATATAACCTACACTCAAACAAAATATGACGGACACTCTCTACACATCCACACCTACATTTGTCCGTTTCACTCAAACCTCTCTTATACAAGAACTCATTCATACTACCGTGACCAGTCAGCAGAAACAACCCAAACATTCCCGGCTGAAACCATTCATTCTCCCTAACAAACCTAACATTCGGAACAAAATCATACGTCACCCTGCCCTTCTCACTCAAGTCCCATACTTTCGCCTCCAGCACATCCATTCTCCCTAAGTCTTCATCCACGCTCATCCCTGTCTGCAACCACTCCAACCCTCCTGAATTCATTCCTCTCTTTTCCCTAAACATCACACATCTCCTGACAAATTCCAAATCCCACGGCAACTCACCCATTAACACTTGCATCGCATCCGTGCTCACAGTCCTACACAACACCATACTCGCATATACCGCACACCTCTGACATCTATTCACCAATTCTCTCGCATATCCATACCTCAACACATCATACCACACTGCCACACCGAACGAAGCACACGCCACAACCAATCCCTTATAAATCACCCTTATCGCACCTCTCTTCAAACCCCACTCCTTCCTCAACACTCTCTTCAACTTCCCCATAATGTCAATCACCCTACCACTCAAACTCTCAACATGCGGTCTAAAATTCATGCGTTCACTCACCCTTATTCCCAAATACTTCACCTCCTTCACATACTTCACACTCTCTCCCATAACCCTTACATTCGCCGGCCTACTATCAGAAAAAAACCCTTTCATCAACATCATTACCGTTTTCTCCTTAGACAACTCCACACCCACACCATTTCCCCATGCAGCCACCATCTCCATCAGTTCCGTTCCCTCACTCTCAATTTCTCTCCTGCTGTCCGCCTCAACCAAACACAACAAGTCATCCGCATACGCTACACATTTTATACCTTTCCTTTCAATCTCATTCAACAAACCATTCATCATCAAATTCCACACCGCCGGCCCACAGATAGATCCCTGTGGGCATCCCTTACTTACCTTCCTTTCAATCTCGTCAGCCTCTCCTACCACACACACTCTCCTATCCTTGAAATAGCTCACCCAACACTTAATCTCCTTGCACCCAACTTCCACCAACTTACTGAACACCTCACTCCAGCTCAGATTATCGAATGCACCCTTAAAATCCACAAACACTCCCATAACATACTTCATTCTCGACTCCTCCACAACCTGTCTCACTCTCATCCATGCATCCTGTATTCCCACTCCTTTGACAAATCCAAACTGGGCACTCGACATTTTCCCTTCCAGTACCTTTCCCAATCGCTCCACTAACACTCTCTCAAACACTTTCCCCATAACACTTAAAAGGCAGATAGGTCTGTACGACCTCTTCAGGGACCTGTCCTTATCAATGCCTTTTAAGAGTATGACCAGACGCGCAACCTTCCACTCCTCCGGCACCCATCCTTCTCTCAAACACGCATTAAACAATTCCAACACATACTCCGGTACCACCTTCCACACAACTTCCACCATCTCAGGCGTTATCCCATCCATTCCCGCTGATTTCCTCTTTCTCATGCACCCCACACTCCTTTCAATCTCACCAAAACTTACTCTCTCCACAGTGCTTTCCTCCCTTTCATACAACCCATAATTCACCGGACGTCAACCGGGAAAAATTCGTCTAACAACACCTCAACCGTTTCTCCCCAAGTTACTGTTTTTCTATCCCCATCCCATACTCCTACCAGCCCTTCGCTCCTCTCTCTCCTGCAAAGCTTATACACCGCTCCCCATGGATCTGCATTGCCAACGGACCCAACAAAACTCCTCCACCACGACACCTTCGCCTCCTTCAAAGCCTTCTTATAACCTTTAAGCAAGCCCTGGTACTCCGAACTATAAAGCCTATTCCCTTCCACACTTCTCAACTCCTTTCGTGACAATTGCCATCTTTTGCGTGCCTTTGCAACGCGACTTTTTAACAATTTCAGTTCCTCAGTCCACCAGGCTGCTTTCTTCCCTTTGGCTTTGACAAACCTCCTCGTCGCTTTGTCCATGGCAATGCAGATCCAGCGATTCAAACTTCCCAGTTGTTCCCTACCCGTTAATCTCCCAAAATTTCCTATACCTACCACGTCAGCTTCCTTTTCCAACTCCGACTTGAACTTTTCCCAATTGACGTCCCCCATTTGCCAACCTTTTCTCTTCCTCTTTCCTCCTTTTACACTTTCACTCACACTTCTCACATCAATCATCACACTGTTGTGATCACTCACACCCCAATCACACTTAACCTCCCATGCTACACACTCAAAACTGTCCAACCATCCAGCATTCACCACCGTAACATCTATATCCGACTCCCCCATCGGTCCACTGAAGGTGAACAGGTCAGACGGCCTGTTCAGCACTTCCAGATCCAGTTCCCCAATTAACTCTTCTAGTTCCCGTCCTCTTTCCTCACTCCTACGACCTGCCCTCACAAATTTGCTGTGGCATAAGGGGGAGACGGCATTAGCATCCATTCCTATTAACAACGCTCTTCCCTCACTACCATTCACCACTTTCCTCATCCACTCCAAATACGGACCCATCTCATCACCATGCTTACAATATACAGACGCCACACACATGCTACCCATCTCACAACTTAAATTCACACACACTCCTAAATTCTCACCTTCCACACTCGTTTGCACAGCACCTACACCTCTCCCATCTATTAACACCGCAGCCATCCCATCAACATCTGACATATATACTTTCATATCACCAGGCACTCCCACAACACAACCTTCTCTCAAATACGGCTCCTGCAACAACGCCACCCTCACACCATTCTCCCTCATGCATACCACCATGTCACACGTCACACTATAGCTCCCATGACAGTTTTTACTGTACTTGCAATCACCGCCGTTAATCCGCGCATTCCTTAAATTAAAATAAAAACTTTTTTTGTAAAATCTTCTCAAAATGAAGTCGTCTGTTTCTACAATAATAATAATAATAAATCCCAGAATTGAAATAACTAATTAAAATACCTCCTGATAAATGATAAAAACTTAAAACAAAACTTAATTTTTGATAACGAATTGTGCCATTTCGCCCTTTATAACTATTTCCGGTGTATTTATTACCGGTTGCCTGTATGTACGCGAAATCGCAAATTCGATAGCGCTAATGAACGCCGTACGTTTATTGTATTGTAGATTGACTGTGCGTGTTTGAAAGTCGAAATCGATCGGTGGCGTTATATCGTCACTCGGCACGAACGCCGTACGTTATGAACGGCCAGTGTATTACCGGTTGCATATGCGGCGTGCGAGAAGCTTCGAATTAATCGGTGGCGTTAACGGACGCAGTACGTGTCGGTGTGTTGCGGGTTGCATACACGTGTTCGAAAGTCGAAAGGGATCGGGCGCTGACGTTAACGGACGCCGTACCTCGGCGTATTGCGAGTTGCCTATGCGTCTTTGAGGCCAGAAATCGATCTGGTCACCAGGACGAACACGGCACGTGGAGTATTGTTGGTTGCCTGATCGCTGAATTTGCGTATTACTGGTTGCATAATTGCGTTCGAAGCGCAGAATTTATCGGTGCCGTTAACGAACGACGTGTATTATTGGTTACCTGCAAGCAGACGGACCAAAAAAAAATACATACAGTAACGATTTGTCGTCGTTTTTATGCGATTGGACGTATGAAATATACGAATGTGTCTACAATTTACTAATGTTATTTTTTTTTTATAATTATTATAAGTCCCGAAGGACTCTTCGAACGACCGTTCGATACGTCACCCATATCCATTTTATATGTTCTAACATTGGGTGACGTATGTACGTCAATATCGTAAAAATTTCACAACCGTACCAAAGAGATGACCAGTCGTCATTGGAAAAAAAGCAGAGTTGTTCTTATTAAGAGTCTTAGATGTGCTTTCATAAGCCGAAGGAATTCGGTACATGTGGATAGCATGTTCGGAAATGATAGACATGTTCCGTGCAGCCCTTCCTGCATTCGCAAAAAAAAACGAGAATTTTTTAAAGTGGATTGTCTTTTCAACCAAACAATGTGTGGACGTATAGTTTATTCGTGCAGAGGAATAGCTTGCATGTTGTTACGTTTAATAAGCACAGGTTCAGAGCGTTTAAAATATTGCATAGTTAATTCAAAGTGAGAAATTTGTGCTTTAATTTTCTTTATTTTTAGAAATTTCGCTCAACTCTTCGAAAACTTTCAACTGTCAGTAAACGACAGTTATAAAATCCCATTTACGTTAAGTAACAACACCCTCTGATCATATTCATAGACCTTACCAAATTTGAATAAACAAACAAGTCATATTTGACTGTTGGATTTTCTTTAAACCAAGAGGATTTCCGGCTCAATTTTGTGACGACACATTGGCGTGTAACCAAAAGTTCTTCAAAACAATTTGCTATAATTCGATTTTTGATCGAATTCTCAATCTTGCGTGTGTGACAGATAATGGGGGGCGTGGTAACCCCGTCTTCTGCTCACACATTTGTTCTCTTATAATTTTTACATGTCAGTCTTTGTTACATTCACGGTTAATGAGCGGCTGCAGTGTCTATAGTCTTAGATACTCCAAATATTTATTTAAAAAAAAAACAAGAATTCGACTCAAGGACGAATTCCACCACGGCGTCTCGCCTAAACAAGACGAATCCCCAAAAGTCTTGCATGTGTGACAGATTTTGGCGTAGTAACTGTCTTCTCTCAAACAATTATCTTATTTTATTATTTTAAGTGTCACTCTTTACTATATTTACAGTTAATGAGCGACTGACTCGTATCTTATATTATTCGATTACTCCAAAATTTACTGAAAAAAAATACAAGAATTCCACTCGGGGTTCAGGAATTCGACAACGGGGTCTCGCCTAGACGACAAGACGAATCCCCAAGTCTTACGTGTATGACAGATTTCGGCGTGGTAACCGTCTTCCGTCCACACTTCTTACTTAAGTGCATTCACAATTGCTAATGAGCGACTGACTGTATTTATAGTTAATTTTCAGTCAGATTGTATGATAGAATGTTCCACTTTGTTAGTGGACTTAAAAGTTTGATGACCTGAAGTCTGAAAAGAATCATCAAAGTGCAGCATTCTCCTTCACTTTTTACTATATAGAGTGCGACGATTATAAAGTGTACTGAAAGTTTCATAAAGATCACACACACTCCGAACTTTATATTCATCAGAGATTTAACGACGCATTCTCGCTCGGAATCTGGGGAGTTGACGCAAATTCAATAGTTGTTCGATGCAACGGACGACGAATCGTGAAATTCTTGAACGTATGTCACCGTTTACAACAATGTAAGGTTGATCGCATAAGGACCGCCGACGATGGAACGTCCGCCGCATCCGCGATCTCGCTGTGCTGGACCGTCTTTAGAGACAACCTCGAACCCAATGAAGGAACTCAAGGATTCCATGAACTTCTAGGCGCAAACGCTCCGAGCAAAGTCTTGAAAATAAATTTAAAAGACACAAAACTTCAGGTCGTTTTCGACGGTGCGATATATTCTCCAAAATTCTCTAAAACACACACACACACATTGTTATGAGGATCGGTCGCTCCCTGAATGAGCGGAAAATAGCGCATCGTAAATTTTTGACTCTAAGGCTCTTAATTTCAAACTGAATGCATACATTCAATTCTGTAAATAACTCGAGAGAACAGAACGTATGGTAGTCGAAGTCTTTTGCTTACTTAAAATAAATAAACAGACCTTTGCGACCTTTCGTTCTTGGAAAGTTCGTCTCAACACAAACGCCTCCTTCCTCAAAAGTGTGCTCGCATCTGTGTATTAATTTGGAGAAAACATAACCCGCCGTCTTAAGACACCGAAGAACAGCGGAAACGTGCTGCGAAATTCATTTCGTCATAAATCCGAATTTCTTTTAAAAGTATTGGATAAGACTCACAGACAGTCCGTGATAACGAGAGGATGCATTCGTTGGTCGGTATCTCGAGAGAACACCTCGCACACCACAAAATCACTCCGCTACCTATAATAGTGGGTTTGACATCGGTCGGAGCCAAACATTTCCAAGCGGCCGCATTAGTACGCGAGTAGGGGCCAGGGACGCATGCTTTCCCCAACCAAGGTCCGCCCTGTTAGTAATGTTAGTATGGAGGCCTATTAAAACAGCAGTAATTGCAGAACGTTGCATATAATAAACGACGAACACCTTTCTTAATAAATGCTTAACGTCGTACTTCATAATTCATTAACGTTGCACTTTATAAATAAGGAATGCCGAACTTTAGAAACGACAAACGTTGCACTTTATAAATGCCAAACGTGGTACTTTATAAATGATAAACGTCGTACATTATCTGTATGGCTAGTTGTCTTCAGCTTTACTACTGCATAATTGGTTGCCTATAGCTTTACTACTGTATGGTTAGTTGCTTTTAGCAGTGACTATATATAAACAGACAGTCAACGCTTTTAGTTGTGGACCAATACCGATAGATGGCGTAGGACCAACAGACGTCGCTGGACCAAATGCAGTGGCGTAACAAACATATTTGATTGGCATTCCTTAACTGTGCGATTAGCTTATAGCATTAAAAGTTAACGGACCGCTAAAGTTTTTTAACTTTAGTTTCAATTTTTGCAAACATTATTAAATATGATTTTTTTTTCACGAAGTTGGTATTTAACAGTTTTCCTGTATAAAACATATAAAAAAAATGATTTCACTAATGCACTTGTTGAGGACGTACACATAATAATGATGCCGAAATAATTAACTGCGATTACAAGTTGTTTAGGAGTATAAAACTGTATTTTTTAATAAATAAATTAAATTTCGATCATTTCGTATGTTTAGAAAAAATTTTAAATCACGACATGTTCAGAATTTTATTGTGAGTTTTAGCAAAAAAGTAATTGTTTTTTTTTTTGGTACGTTTGTATGCGCTAAGATATTGATTCGATGCTTATAGTGGTACCTATTTTTGCAACACTCCCTTGCACAAACGTACCAAAAAATTTGATCGAAGATTATTTCCACAGAACTTCCCTCACCCCTGAATACAGTACAATAAATTCAAATTTTTTGAAAAATTCTAAGATTTGATGTTGCAAATTTAATTTTTTAAGATAACCATTATACGTTAAAATAAAGATATGTCTGTAATGTTAAACTAAAGGTAAAAAGGACAGACAGACGGACGGACCGACGAATTTTGTCGAATTCTAGGGTGATGAAACGTCGAGAAAAAATAAAACTACAATATCCAGTCGTACTTCGTCCAGTGGACTCGATTACAATACTTCCTTAGCTTAAGTTTAGGAAGTAAAAATGAGAAGAGCCCTTGGATTTATTAAAAATGAGCCTAGCAATTTTTTGCTGGGCTCATCACATTTGGTGATCTGTAATTTTTTATAAAAACTTGGTCCTATAAACAAATTATAATTTCAGCTTCATTTTATGCAAACGTCCTCAGCGAATGCACCAGTGAAAGCAAGGTTAACTGTTTTTCAGTATCATAATTTTTATATAATATTAGCAGTTGCGGCGATTCTTTCAAATCACGAGTACCTAAGAAATTTTTTTTTGCAAAATTCACAGGTAAATTTGTCCAACAACTTTTTCCCCCGAAATATACAACTGAACAATCTTCTAGTGTAGCTTCTGACTGACTGGGACTGGAGTGAATTGATGATTCTTCTGATAATGATATAGATTCCTCATCACTATTGCTACTTTTTAATCTCTTCGAAGGTGAAGAAGAGAAAACATCCTCTTCGTCACCTTCGAAGAGATTAAAATCTTCATCTAACAGTTTGATTGTTCTGGTGGTTTCATCAAATTAATCACCGTATGAGATTTAAAAAACCCATTAAATATTGTAACTGTAGGATTTTTATTATATCCACCACGTTGTCGGTATATTGAAAAGAGGTTCTCAAGTGGGTCTTGGTTTAATCTGCCAGTTAAAATGTACGGCAGTTCTTCACTCTTACATACATTATGTAACACTTTGATGGCTCTTATACTTTGGATCATTCCAAGAAAACAAGTCTATACTTGTGATTTACCATTCCATGTATATTTTTTGGATTTGTTTATACGGAGTGACTCAAAAAAAAAAATGACTGAGTCAGTTTATTTTATTGAAGAAATCAAGAATTGCAAAGCTCAATACTTTGAAATCTTGTCAATTAGTTGGAAACTGAACCCAATTTTGTTTGCAATATCTGTGATGTGCTATTAGTTTCCGTAACTTATAAAATTAGAAAAAAAAACCTGTTCTGCTCTAATAAAATCGAAAAAATACTCAAAATCACACTAATGTTAGGTCTGATTGTGCCGACCATAGTTATAAAATTCACATTAAAATAAGTCACGGACATTCTTTGAAGTGTAGGTACTACATTTCAAAAAACAAAAAAAAAATGTTCAATTTATAAACTTCATAATTTTGGTTTAAAATTTATCACTCATGTTTGAAGCTTTATTTTATCCGTTCCATTTGCTGTCCTTTACTGCGGTCTCTCTTGGGTCGGGGTGTAACACCGAACGTTCTTCGACCAATAGGATAATTTATTACTTCCGTCATCTTTTCGGTGACAAATTTAATCCTTGCATACTTCAGCCATGATTCAGCGTAGTTAGTGAACTTGTTTTGAAGTTATTGTAAGCATGGGATCATGGGAAGTTTTTAATCAAAATGTATTTGTTATCAACCCCAAAAAATTGATGACGTCATCTCAAAATTTTGCCAAATGAATTCTACCTAAAATGTGCAAATTATGATAAATTTTTACTTGTAATTTATTATTGCATTCATAATTGTAAGATTTGCTTAAATAGGGTGACTCAAAAAAATAATGAATCAGTCAATTTATTTTATTGAATCTAAAAAATATTAATGCAGTGATAAATCACAAGTATATACTCATCATATTTTACACATTTAAGACAGGATTTATTCAGCAAAATTTTGAGGTGACGTCATAAATTTTTTAGAGGGGATAAGCAAATATATTTTAATTCATGATGTCCATCATGACTTTAAAACATCTGCAAGATTTCAAAGTATTCGATTTTGCAAATTCAAAATTAAATTGCAAAATATTGTTTTATAATTGTGATTTTTTTTTCCAAAAATCTAGACGTTTCGGATAAAAACTCAACACGAAGTTATAAACTACATGTGTAGGACGTCATCACATTATTGGTGGGGATAATTAGACATATTTAATAATTTTGCGACATTTATGAAATTTAAAATATCAGTTAACAAAAATGTTACATTTTTATTATTATGCCAGTTACATGTCATTCAACGATAATTTTGTTTTTTTTTTATTTATTTATTATGAACATTTAAAAGTATTTTATTTGAAAAAGTGATGAAATTTTTTTTACGGAACAATTGGTCGAAAAATGTTGGAAAGCAAAATAATCCAGATCCGGACAGAGACCATCGTCACTTACGAACGAAAGGGACCATTATTTTATGAGAACAACTACCTGCTACTACGTCGGGTCGCAGTCATGACATTACGAAGACGGGGAAGGCGGGCGGCGACGTGCGAGGCGCTAAAGAAAACAAAGCCGATGGTTGGTAACAGTACTCGCACAAGAATCGCCGACACTGTCTGGGGTGAAATGGTTCCTTGCGCCATCTATGAGACTGTTAAATAACTGGAGGTTGACTGTCTGTTTATATATAGTCACTGCTTTTAGCTTTGTCTTTGTGTCATTTGCTGTCTTTCCAAACCCACTACTTTATAAATAATAAACGTCATGCTTTTGTTGTATAGCTGGTTGCCTTTAGCTTCGTTTCTGTATGGTGGGTTACTTGTAGCTTCGCTTTTGTATTATTGGTTGTATCTTTTGTTGCCTTTCAATTTTTTGTCGTACCATTGTATATTTTTGGTTGCAACGTTATGTACTTGTGATGTGATTGGAAGTGCTTGCACAGTATCATTACGAGGATCTCTATACTGTGGTGCTTGTATGTGTTCATGTAGTTTACAAAAAAAAAAAGTAATGGAACAACAAAATGCTGAATAGCGCACAAAAATGACTAATTGTCCACGGGATGAGGTTTTAAATATGGATTTAGTGTATGAATCCAAACCTACCATTGAAAATAAAAATATAAATTAGTGCGGAAAAGGTCCTCTGAAAAAGTGGTACGAGAACCTGAAAAATGAAGAGCGGAAAACAGCCGCAGACGAAAAGGCCGAAAGAAGAAGAATCGGCGAAGAAACATGTCCACAATTTGAAACAATGAATCGTTGTTTTGGTCAAGTTACGGGCATCACGAATTAAAAAGCTTTTGGAGATGTACATCTCATATAGTGGAAATGAAAATATAAAAGCAACAAATAGTCAAGAAGATGGTGCAGACGAAATCGTGTGGGTTTAGGTACACCAGGATGGCATCACAGTCTTCAGTTCCAATGTTTAATAGAAAAGTCTAGTTGAACAGTGTGTCAGTCATGTTGTATCAACAACCTCAAAAGAAGTATGTAAGTATAAATTTCATTGTTGGGAATAATTTAGTTTTAATAATTTCAAAGCAGTATTGTGAAATAGCATAATTATAAAAACCAAAATCTAGGGTAGGAGTTGTTGACTACGAAATGAAAGAATTTACTTTTAGGAAAAGGGTTTTAGAACCAGACGTTCATATACCTGGTGATTTAATTTTCACAGATATTCAGTTTAAGGGGGCCAATGATATTTGAAAAACGAGCGATATGAAAAAAAAAAAATTCTTTCACATTTGTGTGCTAGTCTACAATTTGAAGCATCACAATATATTTTTGGTACAGTACAACCACTGCTCTGGATACTTGAAGAATTATTGTCATGACTATTGTTTGATGAATGTTCATAAAATCCATAATTCGATCTAAGTTCGCTACAGCAACGAAATGTTGAGTTGGGTTTATCGAAGAAATAAATCGACTGCTGGAAGTGTATTTATCTCCTACTACTGGCAAACTACAATTCCTTATCATCCAACTGGTTCTCTAACATTTGCATCCGATACCCTGCAGAATTAATTGTGTTGTGAAAGAATATTGGCCCAGTCACTCTTCTACATGAAACTGTTAACCACACGCCAACTTTAACAGAGTGTAAATTCCTTTGTTCAAAAGCAAAAATATTTCAGCATTCCAAACTACCTGATTTTGAGAATTGACGTAGGAAAAAATGATAAATCCAAAGTTCTGTTCCATGTTGTTTTGAAACCATTGACAATATGCAACACAACGAGGATAATCAGCTGGTTTAAGTTCATGGACTGACGATACTTTATCGGGATGCATGTGTTTTGTTCTTTTTAAAACTTGCTGACAAATGGTGTACAGCACACTAGATTGCACAGATACACTTAAATATTTTGTTGGGTTTTACTACATCCTTTCCCTCAAATCATCAACGACCTCTTCACTAACTAGAGACTTTCTTTTAGAAACATTTTCAGTGCTGTTGAATCAGTCCACGTTTTTTTTTTATGCGAGTCTTTAAAGATTGTTCTTCAATGTTTAATGCAGGAAATTTCGTCAGACTTGCAAGCTTGAACAGAATACCCTCATTCCGCGTCCGCATTTAACATCCCGTTTCAACAATGGGACACAATAATAAACGTATTTCATACTAGAGTGTAGATTTCCCATCTTAACCTAAAACAGATTTACTTGAAACATCAATACTCATTAATTTGTTTCTAATTACCTTAATCGCTGTTATGCAATTGTTGTAGTTTTTATAAAAATTGGGTTTTATTCAGTTTAATTTAAAACAAAGAAGAATGGAACACGAGTAGTAAACAAGATGTGCGCGGGGGTAAAGTACATATATGACTATGACATATGACATTCTCTGACAGCCAAGCAAAACAAAAATTCCCCATAACTTTAACACTAATGAAGAATGGAGCAGAGATTTGCAGAAGACAGTGCTGCAAGTGTTGAACGTTTCGGAGTGATTACTTTTTCTAGAACATCAACCTGCTCCATTGTAATCGGAGATTCCTACATCTTCAAGAAATTTGTTTTAATCATCTTTTTCCTTTGATCCACTTCCAACTGTGATTTATTCTTACTTAGTTCGTTAAGAGTACAATTACTCTGCAATTTATTCTCTTCATCTAATACTGTAACCTAAAAAAGCATTATTTTCTTGATTTTCCACCGAAAACTGCAGCTAATAATAATAGCGTTATGCACATGTTTGAAGACAAGAATCCCCTTTTTCAACTATTGTATTAAAAACTTAAAGTTTATCTGTTATACGTGTAGATAGTATTTTGGGTTGTATACCCAAGCAACGTCCTCATGTATTGAAGAAGTAATAAACACGATAAACACTTAATAATAATAATAATAATAATGGTTTATTTTCCAACAGGTGTAATCACCCAATTACAGGAAAAAGAAATAATAATTGTAAAATTATGAATCCAGATATAACTAAACTAAAAAAAATATATATACAAAACTAAAATATATATAATTAAATCTAATAACAGAAAAGTAAAAAAAAAAGTAACATTTGCTTAGGATAAAGAATTTTGCGTCATACTACGAACTGTTTGGAAAGAGTCAAAAAATAGATTTACACTATTACAGTAATTATTCGCGTTGGAGCACATCACGTAGATAGGACTTTTGATATTTGCATTTGTTCTGGCTTTGTCGCAATAAAGAGTTAACGAATTTCTCGCATTAATTCTTGGCACAAGTAGATTCAGTTTGGCTAACATGTATGGGCAATCAACTCGGTTGTGAAGTAAGTCATAAAGATGCTTAATAGAAACTATAATTCTCCTATTTTCAAGGGAGTTAAACTGAAACCTATCTAGCAGTACTTGGTGGTCAAAACCTCGCTCAGGATAAATGTCATCTGAAATAAAGGCTAAATATTTTAAGAAACATCTTTGAATTTCTTCCAATCGTAATTTATGTGTATTGTATAGCGGATTCCAGATGATTGAAGCATATTCTAGTTTGGCCCTAACGTATGCAAAGTATAATGATTTTAAACAATCAATATTACTAAAATTTTTACAGTTTCTGATTATAAATCCCAGATTATTAAATGTTGACGCTACAATGGGATTAATGTGTTCGATAAAGTTAAGTTCACAGTCAAACATAATTCCTAGGTCTTTAATATTATAAACTCTAGATAGTGTGTTATCATTGATTGACTAATCAACAAAAATGGGCTGCTTCTTTTTAGTGTAAGTGAGAACACAACATTTGTCTATATTCAGTTTTAATCTATTGGTATTGCACCATCGACTTAACTCACTAACACAATTTTGGAGATGATGACAGTCATCATCTGCAAAAATAAGCTTGTGACAATTCATTGTGGTTGGCAGATCATTTATAAATAATAGGGACAACAGGGGACCTAGGTTTGAACCTTGTGGTACTCCTGAAGTGGGCCTAAACAATTGGGAGCGAACATTTTGATATTCAACTAATTGTGTTCGATTAAGTAGATATGACTTAAATAAGAGAATTAAGGCGTTAGAAAAACCATAGTTGTCAAGTTTGTTAAGAAGTATGAAGTGATCGAGGCAATCAAACGCCTTGGAGAAATCCGTATATATTACGTCAATCTGACCAATTTCATCCAAGGATTCGGAAATAAACTGAGGTAAACACGCTAGATTGGTAGTAGTAGATTTCTTCTGCATACAGCTGTGTTGCGTTTCATGAATAAGATTGATAATTTATACTCGACTGTCGTTATGATCAGTAATATTCGCTCCCTTAACTTACGGTTAAGGTGTCACACAATTTATCTTGAACAAACTTCATTATGGCTGTAATTGCAATCAAGTTGCTTCACATTTTTCCTACCTAAATAAATGTATTTCAAAATTCGATGTATCCTCTCTATATGCATGTTTGTCTTCAGCCCAGTATGCATCCTACAATAATGTGCCCACAATTCAGGCTTATGAGCGTAGTAGGTGTTAAAATAATCCAAGAATGGTTGGGTTTCGGCTTCACATTCCAGCTGATTTTTAAATTCCACAGATATTTTGTCGAACGCCAAACTGTCCGTTTATGCAATAATGTTCTTAACTGTTTATAAACTTGAACCTAAAATATTTGTTGTGACAACTGGATTATAACATGCATTTTTGCTCATTTGTCTTACCTATTTTTCTTTTGAGCTGATCTTCGACAAGTTATTACTCCATGCCCGGTCTAAATGTCGAGTACAATATAATCTAGGTGAGAAAGATAAGAAAAATTAAATAAGTGGTATATCACAAAGTCGATGATGGTGCTTACCAATGGAGTGGTTGGGACATGACTTGAATCCAAGCGTTATAAAATGCGTCAGCCAAATTGGACATGAAAACTTTGGGGCTGATTGTTCCCACTAAGGCTCTTTACCAGTGGATAGTGTAGACATTTTCGGATTGCTGCAACCCACATTTCTTACCTCGAAACCAATAATTCCTTACAATGCTCACAGCATGGTACCAAGTTGAGGTACGTATTGTGAAAGGAAATTCAAAGAAATCGGGTCATTCAATGAGTGACTCGAGAATATTGTACCGCAGGATTGGACGTTTTACCAGAGAACATAGTTTTACTGTGAACAACCTTTTTTTACGCTGACATGTAAACAACGTAGAAGTAATTTCAGCACGAAAGGGTACAGGGGCGGGGCTTAAGTTGCGCGACTTGTAGCCGGGCCATCAGTGGCGTAACATCGATGCATTGAGAAGGGAGGCTCGGCTGAGTTGTACTTCTTTCAAAAACAATTAAAAAAAGAGCAATTTCTACAAAAGAATACAGACAACCATTTAATAAAAATAAATTAATTTGTTTGTTAAAAAAATAGACTTACGTAACAATAAATTATGATAATCTATCACACAAAATTTGGTATTTTTAATTATTAAACGAGTTTATAATGTGAGGGATTATAGCATGAGTAAAAAATTTCACGAACCCCTCATTATAAACCAGAACCAGTATCATATACTATTTTATAGTCGACTAGTCTTATATCAACAGTTAAATCTTTAGATAAAAGCGGGATTAAAACTCTGAGAATAAGCAACCTATGACTATAATTATATGTTTTTTTATTTTTTGGCACAATTTATCGATACCGTAAAGTCGGATGATAATAAGGCTTAACGTTTTCTGTCTTTAACATCGAAGTAATAACCACAGTTCATATTCTAGCATAACTGTCGTTTATAACTAGAGCTTCGACTGTACCCTAATTTAACAGTTATTATTGCTCACTAAAAATTACCTTTTTACTTCTTTTACTTACTTTTTTATTCAACTCATACAGCACTACTAATTGTTTAAATTCTTTTTCTATAATGTCAACGATAATAAAATAGAAAAGTGATATTTTTATTAACCGCAATAATATTTTAATATTTAAAATCGAAATATTCATCGCCGCTGCCACTGCTTGCACGATATTTGTAAGCCCAAACCAAAACAATGTTCTGCGCACTCCCACCACCTGTACCCTTTCGTCTTGAAAGCTGCTCTAGAAAATATAAACAAAGTAGAAGTAATTTCACCACGAAAGGGTACAGGGGCGGGGCTTAAGTTGCGCGACTTGTAGCCGGGTCATCAGTGGCGTAACATCGATGCATTGAGAAGGGAGGCTCGGCTGAGTTATACTTCTTTCAAAAACAATTAAAAAAATTGGTCTAAAGAGTTTAGACAGTATTTCCCTCGCTGTCGGAAACTTGACGACTGCATACCTATTGTGTTTTTTTTCTCATTACATTTTTGTAGTGGGAATTAAAAAAAAATTGCGATGACGTCATCAACATTTTTGCAAGGATACGTATATCAGTTGGGATAGATGTAGTGTAATACTAAGAATAACATTGTTGTATTCCCAAATTTTTGGGAAAATGAATTGGGTCGTTTTGAATATTGATTGTTATAATCAATAAAATAACGAAACAATTTACTCACGTATACGGCGCCGGCGTGTAATATGAGAGGCAACTGAAAATCGTTTATGTATAAGCATTCTTAATTTAAGATGACAAGCGTAACAGCATACGTGAGAGTCAAACAGAGAAACTGTAAAAAACGACCATCGGTTTTATTGCTTCGACTTCCGCTTATTATATAAAACATTGGGTTTTATTTTAATTTTTGACGGTGGAATTCACAATTGGTTGATTATAAACATGTCTATACCACATTCGCGGAACCTAGTCAGCGCACAAAACAAATGCACGTCGGTAATGTTAAAATAGATGTAAATAAGCGTGCTACCCTTATGTTTCAACCGAGTTTTTACTTTAAAAAATTTTGTGTCTACCAAATTGGGTTGGTCCAATGTAATACTAATAATAAGTGTTGCCTTTAATTTAACCAAAAAAATAAATTGACTTCATTAATTTTTTTTGAGCCACCTCTTAAGAAAATCTAAAAAATATGAATCGAATGATAAATCACAATTACAAACTCATCATATTTTTTGCATTTTTAGATAGGATTTATTCAGCAAAATTTAAGGGTGACGTCATCAATTTTTTTAGGAGGGATGAACAAATACATTTTGAACAAAAGTTTACCATGCTTATAATAACTTTAAAATATCTCCAAGATTTCAAAGCATTCGGTTTTGTAATTGCTGATTAAATCGATCAAATAAATTCACGCATTCATTAATTTTTTTGAGTCACCCTGTATATGCAAATCCAAAAATATGAATGGAATGATAAATCACAAGTACAGACTCATCATATTTTTCACATTTTAGATAGGATTTATTCGGCAAATTTTTGAGCGGACGTCATCAAGTTTTTTGAGGGGATAACCAAATATATTTTGACTAAAGATTTATGATGGTCTTAAGAGCCTTAAAACATCTGCAACATTTCAAAACATTCGGGTTAGCAGATTCAAAATTAAATTTCAAAATGTTGTTTTATAATTTTGATTTTTTTTCCAAAAATCTGGACGTTTCGGGTAAAAACTCAATTCGGAGTCGTAAACTACATGTGTAGGACTATGTTATTTTATACAATTTAAGACCCATTTACTATGTACAATTTTGAAGTGACGTCATCGCATTAGTGGTGGGGATGATTAGACAAATTTTGGTTAGCGTTTTACCATCTGCATGATATTCCTAATATAAGTACAAAATTTCACAACAATCGGTCCAGTACTTTCGGTGATTATCTGTATAATAAAAATCCGAAACGGCAGACAGACGGACAGACAGACGGAAATGGGAGACCTATTTCTTCCTCAGGAACTAAAAAACCGAATGCTTTGAAATCTTGAAGATGTTTTAAAGTTATCGTAAGCATGGTAAGTTTTTGATCAAAGTGTATTTGCTCATCCCCCCTAAAAAATTTATGACGTCACCACAAAATTTTGCCGAATAAATCCTATCTAAAATGTACAAAATATGGTGAGTCTCTTCTTGTCATTTATTATTCCATTCAATTTTTTTCGATTTCCATATACTCAAAAAAATTAATAAATGCATGAATTTAATTTATTGAGTTAATCAGGAACTACAAAACCGAATGCTTTGAAATCTTGCAGATGTTTTAAGGTTATAAAGAGCATAATAAATGTTTAGTCAAAATATTTTTGCTTATCCCCTCCAAAAAATTAATGACGTCAGCTTGAAAGTTTGCCGAATAAATCCTATCTAAACTGTACAAAATGTGATGAGTCTGTACTTACCTATAATTTATCACTCCATTCATTATTTTTCATTGTCCTTTATGGGTACGGATACCTACCATAAATCTCCCGTTTAAAAGTGTTTACAAAATGAGTTTCGGCTTGTATACCTATTATACCTCTTCTTTTCTGTACGAATTCTTAGTAACCGGATTACAACTTTCTACCTTCCAAAATGCTTCTAATTGCCTACTCAAATGTTGGTTTTCCCCACGCTTGGTAATTAAATTGCACACAGCTGCTGGGTTGCTGTTTTTGTTCAAGTTTACCACTCCCTCAATAATGCAACCTAAATGGAAATTTTGAAGGTAAAGTTTATGGGGTTTTTCCGTCGTTTAAAATATCAAAGAAAAGCTCGGTCCCAATAAGCAGGTCCACTTTAGATGATACATTAAATTCTTGATCGGCCAGATGAATATTTTTAGGAATATCCAACGAATTTATTGCAAAATTCCGTAAATTGTTTTACCGTGGGTACTTGATTGGTTAGTTTAGACTGCCATACTTTTGAGCTATGATAATCTAATTTATTCGATAAAATTGGTACCAAAATTGGGTCCCACGTTACGGTGTCTATTTGTAATTGTTTCAGCGCCTCTAAATGAATCGTTATTTCATCTAACAATTTCCTAAAATTCTTATACATGGTCTTAGTGATATTTTGGAAATTTACGAGTTTCCGAACGTGAGCATGTACAAACGATCGTTTATTTTCAAACCGTTTTTCTAATGGATTTCGATAAATAATTTGTACTGGAAAGTGAGAGACCCTCTATCGTACGCAGCGCCTCGCCAACGAGAGGTGATCGCAAATAATGAAATTTTTCAATTTCGGTCAAATCTTTATTGTCGTGTATCAAAGTTTTGTACAGATCCCGAAATGAAAGCCAATTGATGCTTTCTGCGAGTGACTACTTTGTTTAATCGGAGGATTACATGTGGTACGATTTTCCTTTTCATGTTTTTCAACGAAACTATTGATTTTTGTGATGGCTGAATAGTACAAGCTTTCAAATTCTACTTGGTCGTTGGTCTCCCTGTCCAAATCTGTTACACGCTCGACAGTATCGTATTGATATTTATTAAATTCCATAAACGCATCGTTCACGATAGCTAAACGAGCCTTTACTTGCGATCTTTTCGATTTTAAATTTTTTAATTCCTGTTCGCGTGTTAGGGTCATCGTTTACGTAATATGCAATAGACATATACTACTTGTTAAAAATGGTAAATAGAAGAAACTGACCTTTACGCCTTGTTGGTATGCTGCCGAAGATGTCCTCTTGCTCGCGAAACTCACGCTTCCGATTTTACGAAAATCGGCGATGTTGCGCAATCACTCACATGTGTATCCTGCCTCCGATTTGAAGATGATCCGACTCGAAGGACCATATGTTGCGCTCGGCGCAACGAATAAGAAAAACTTTGCCGGTTTGATCACACCACGCTCGTTGTAAGAGTTAAATGGGGCACTATTGTCACTTCGGTGTTTATTTGTGTTCTCTCTGGTATGTACTAACTAACCCATAACTAACCCGGCACTCGATCGTCTGAAAGTGGTGGGGCACATCCCCTACCCCTATCGTCACTGTTGCTTAGACGCAACACAATCCTAACTTTATTTTTATTTTGCCGTGGGAGGGTATCCGAATACGGGCGTAAACGGACATTTTACCGATTCGTTTTTTAAGCTTATTATTAAACTTGAAGACCAGCTTGAGGTGGCAATTAGTAGAAAATATAATATTCTAATGCGCACCGCGAAGAATTTTTTAAAAAAGGCAATAATTTGCTCCAAATTAATTAAAATAATAAAAGCAAAGAAGTCACTTATCTAGGTCCTCAGTTACATTATACGGATCAGCGTTAGCTCATCTTACACAGAGCTGCATGTTAACAGGCGCACCGCAACGTTTTTTGCGAAAAAATTAATATTTTATTAATTAACTCAATTAATAAAATCTATCATTTAGACAACTTGTTATACACTTTTAACACTTTTAAACGCTTCGGCCAAACCTTGCAAGTGATTTATGATGGCCCAGCAGGCGACATAGTGCTTAGTACTACCCTCATTAAGGGTGCCCAGTAGGAGACCGAAAACTGAGCTAAATAGATTTTTATTTTACGGGTGTAATTTCAACTTTGAAAAAAAGATCGAGATTTCAATTGATAGATTATGTCTAAATCTCTGGGGAAGACACAATATTTTTTAAAATAATTGATTGTTTAGTGTTTAATTAATCGTTCATTCTTCGAAGGAATTTGCATTTTTAGACGAAGAGAGAGCATTTTTCGCTTCAACTTTTATATCAGTGCAAAGACAACATTGAGCTCTATGGGGAACACCCGGTCATTTTTGTTTAAAATCTATATTTATCAAAATATTTGCGTTTTAAAAAAATACTGAATAATGAAATTAAATTGAAACTAGGCAACTCTATTTACAAAGGATTCGTTTCCATAAATGGTTGAGTTTGACACAGCAGGGAGCCTTGCCGACCGACCCTTACAGGTAATCCGTCCAGGTACTTTAGGTCATAAAACTCATAAATACTTTTAGCTTACGAACATTGTTGAAACTCTTTTATAGTGAACCAAGAGTTATAAGGTTATATGGCCATCATAAAATCATCCCATTGTGTCGAAGTTAAGTTGTTTACAATAGAAAAGGTTTTAGGGTCGTAAATAACGTGTCCACTGCAGCTCGACCGGCTCTTCTGGTTTCGTTCAGGGGCGGCTTTCACTAAATATGAAAATCCACCACTCCACTATTTCTTTACTACCTGCAGCCGCTGAGGGTTCCGAAATAACCACTCGCTTTGAAAGCCGGCCCTGTTAAACATGAGCAAGAAATGTTTAGAAGATGATTTATTGCCAACCGGTAAGCTTAGTGCGAACCACACAAAGGGGTATTTCTTTGCGGTCAACTACTTTTATGATGGCCATATAACCTTATAGCTCTTGGTTCACTATACAAGTCGACTGCTTTCATTGCTAACATAATTTGAATTAAAAGTATGCAAATTTTTATAATTTTATACATTCTACTAAAACATTTTCTTACAAAAAATTATTCCAGTATTTTTTACTAATCTGTCATTCTATATATAAATCAATACACAAAACTGACAAGATTTAATTTCTCATCACTTCACTAACCATTTATTTACCTGAACAATCATATTTATTTAAATTTAATTTTTTGATACTCTTTTCCGCACCACCTATGAGGTAGAGTATTATATAATATTAGACAGTGTGTTTTTTTTTTTTCTATTTCTCTGACTACCTTAAAAATGTGTTTTATTTTAATAAAAGGAATAACTAAAGTTTCTTTGTTTTCCAAAAAATGTGTTAAATTTGTTTGGATAATTTTAACATTTAATTTTTTTTAGTAATTAAATCGCAATTAAATATTTAATTGAGGTTCTGTAAACCGGGTTTAATTGTTTTATATACTGTTTTAATTTTAATAAAAAAAAGCCGACCGATCGGTTGTTTAGCCGACCAGTCGCCGACTGCAGCCGACGATGAAAAACGGCCGAATAGTCGGCTTATCCGACCGGTCGGCCACTAGTCGGTACATCCCTAATTTTTAGGTACATATTTTTAGTTACAATTTTGGTAGTTATTTTTTACTTTTATTTTTAGCAATAATAAATAGTCCAAACATGAAAAAATAAAAAAAAATAAAAATCGGAAAATCTAAAATTTAGAAATCGAGAAATTGAACAATCGTATAATTGAAAAATCGAAACATCGAAAAACTGGAAAATCGAAAAATTAAAAAAAAATGGAAAATCAGAAATATAATGAATTCCGAAAATTGAAAAACTGGAATATGCATAGAAGAACTGAAAACTGGAGAAATCGAAATATCTAGAATTTTAAAAATTGAAAAATTAAAATATCGAAAAGTTTAAAAATTGCGAAATCGTATCAGTGAAACATCGGACAATTGAGAAATCGAAAAATAAAAAAATGGAGAAATCGAAAATTTGAAGAATGGAAAATTGAAAATGTCAAAAACTAAAATAAAAAAGTCGAAAAATCTCAATAATGTATTTATAAACCACAAGTTCAGGATTATGCTACTAAAAAATTGATAACATCATCTCAAAATTTTGCTGAATAAATTCTACTAAAAATGTGCAAAATATGATGAGTTTTTACTTGTAATTTATCATTGCATTCATATTTTTTTAGATTTGCTTATATACCTAGGTGGCTCAAAAAAATTAATGAATGAGTCAATTTATTCTATTGATTAAATCAGTCTCGACTCACTCCATTTTCCCAGAAATTTTTGGAATACTGTTATTTTTAGTCTAATCCACATTGATTAACGTGTCCTTGCAAAATGTTGATGATTTCATCACAAAATTGTGTGTAAAAATTTAACTCGAAAATGCTGGATATGTTTCAATGTATTTTAGGTGCGAGGGAAGTTCTGTCGAAACAATTTTCCACCAATTTTTGAACATAAACAGTTTATTTTATATATTTTTAAAACATTATAAAGAAAATAAAAAGTTGTGTTAGACTGAACCTTGTGGGTTTCTCAATTTATTTTCCGCAGCATTTTAAACTTTCAACTCAATTTCTTTGAAAATAGATAGAAATGGATTTCGATGGTTATTTCCCTGTACTCTTCATTTCAAAATAAATAAGCTTATCTGGTGTTGTTTACCGATTTTTACTGTACGGAAATAAGTTTTGGTACACAAGCCCGCAGTGCCTGTCTAGCCATAATAATTGCAAACAAAACCCGGGTACCTGAATTTACCCTTGACCGTTCAAGACCGGAAAGATGTGAAACTCACTGATTCATTTTCCTATTTTGGCTACTGTTCAGTTTACCTGAACAGGGATTTGGGCGTAGCCAATTTGTCCACCCTACTCCCACCCGTTTTAGGGTAGTTTGCCTATTTTTATTATTTCACTCTCTCGGGAGTCGTCGAGAAGTATCGAGAGGGTAAAGACGTGCCGACCCGAGAGACCGGCAATTTATAATTTTGTGCGTTATTAAATAAACCGTGTAAGAAAAAGGTGATTTTTATTTCGCGCAAAACATTTTGGTCCTTCGAGCCGGATTTCTCGCGGAATTAGTGGTACTGTTCTCGCCTGTATCGTCGATAAAAGCTTCACGTCCAAGACAATCTTGAGCATCATGACATTCGACGACGACAGCATCCCCAGAACTTCTGCAACAGCTTCACGTCCAAGGCAATCTTGAGCATCGTGACATCCGACGACGACATCCACAAAGAGTAGACGACTTCTTCAGCAGCTTCACGTCCAAGGCAATCTTGAGTATCGTGACATCTGACGACGACACATCGCCAGACTGTAGAGGACTTCTTCAGCAGCTTCACGTCCAAGACGACTTCGCCAGCAGCTTCACGTCCAAGGCAATCTTGAGCATCGTGACATCTGACGACAACAGCATCGCCAGACCGTAGACGACTTCTTCGGCAGCTTCACGTCCAGGGCAATCTTGAGCATCGTGACATCTGACGACAACCAGTAAGTGCAGTTCATTCCTTTTTTCATTAGTCCTTTATTTCGTATCAGTGTCAAGTAGATTATCGTTGAATCATTAGTGAACAATGACTACTAAACAACTTTCTGGTTTAAATATTAAGCGGAAAGCGCTAAAACGCAAATTAACTATGGCTCAAAACGTAATAAACGATTTAAAGTCATCTAAAGAAAGTGCAATCTGTTTGTCAGAAGTACAAGAGCGTTTGACTAGAATCAGATCAATTTATGACGAATTTTTCGACATTCAAAGTCAAATTGAGAAATTGGAAATTATTTTAAAACAAACATCGACCGCAGATCAAGGTATCACTTTTGACAAGGAATTTCATATCGTTGTATGTGAATTAAAAGCATTGGAAGCCAAATATTCAGCCGAATCTGCAAAAAAATATGATATTCCTATCGTTCAAAATAGCGCTGTTAATGTAAAACTGCCAGAATTAACATTTAGAGTAGCAGCAAAATCAACAAATAAAAACAAGAAAACAAATTTAAATACCAATTCAAACAGATCGGTAACGTGCCCATATTGTTCCGATCCTCATAATTTATTTTGTTGCGCAAAATTCATTAACCTAAGGGTAACAGATAGGTTAAGGATCGTGAGGTCCAAAAAACTATGTTCTAATTGTTTTCAGAATAGTCATAAAGTTGCGGAATGTAAATCATCGCATGTCTGTAATATTTGTAAAGGACATCACAATACGTTGTTGCCTGTAGACAATCCCGAGCCAAACGAAATACGAAATACTAGCAGCAACAATAATCAAGTCGAATCAGATCAATCCGTTGTTCTTAAGGCAAATTCTCAACAAGTTTATTTTAGTAAAGTACTTCCAACAGCCCAGGTACAAGTCTATAATAAATCGGGAAATAAACATCAAGTGCGGCCACTGTTAGATAGTGGCTCCGAATTAAATTTTATTTCAGAGCGAATGTCAAAATTATTAAATCTTAAATCACAACCGATGGTTTTAGCAATCGCTGGTGTCACTCGTTGTAATACTAGTGCCTCACAATTATCAAGTATCAAAATTAATTCTAATTACCGACATTATGATTTAAACCTTTCATGTGTTATTTTGCCACAAATCTCGGAATTTTTACCATCCACGTCATTTTCAATCGCTAATTTAGAATTTCCGCACCACAGCAAATTAGTAGATCCCGCATTTCATGTCAAAGGGACGATAGATTTATTGTTAGGTGCTCAAGCCCTCTTCGAAATTTTACAGCCTAATCGGAGATGTTTGAATAAGGATTTTATTCTACAGGAAACTAAATTCGGTTGGGTAGTGGTTAATGCTCATGGAGATAATCCGGGGGTTGTAAAACAGAGTTCTTGTTATTATACCCAACCCGTCCTTGAACAGATGGTTGGAAAGTTCTGGGAATTAGACGAATTTAAAACTTCCGTAAAACCTCAATCGGCCGACGAAATCCTATGCGAAAAGAAATTTATGGAGGGTCATAAACGCTTAGAAATGGGAAGGTATTCGGTACCACTTCCGTTCAAGGCGGAAAACCCAAACTTAGGTACTTCTCGGGAAGGGGCCATAAAACTTTTTAAATCTTTAGAATGTAAATTCCGAAAGGACGAGAATTTTAAATTATCCTATTCGGCAGTAATTACAAACCATTTACAACAAGGTTATGCGGAACAAATTCCTGAAAACGAAATTGATAATCCACGTAGTTATTATTTACCACACCATGGTGTTCTTAAAGAAAGTACCACGACACAATTACGTATTGTGTTTAACGCATCATTTAGATCATCTAATCAGAAAAGCCTAAATGACGAGTTATTAGTTGGTTCAAAAATCCATTCTTATTTATATCCAATGTTATTACGTGAAAATGTCACACATTCTAATGATCTTAAGGTACTAACAAATATTATTTTCGAAATTGAAGAACGACGTCAGGCCGTCTATTCAAAGGCAGTAGTACACAATAAAGGTCAATCACCATCAGATTTATTATTAAGGTACTCATTATTTTCAAAATTGATTAACGTAGTAGCCTTTTGTTTACGATTTTACAACAGAGTCAGATATAGACAAAATGTAAATGGCGCACTAACTGTAAAGGAAATTGAAAATAGGCGCAACGTTATTATTAAAGTAGTCCAACAGGAATCATTTCCTGAGGAATTCAAGTATCTCATAAAAGGTAATGCCTTACCAAAATCTGGTCCTTTAATCAAATTAAACCCCTTTCTAGACGATAATTTATTAATACGAGTGGGTGGTAGACTCGTCAATGCAAATGTTTTGTTTGATAAAAATTTTCTTTTGGTCATCCCAAAAATGTACCATATTATAAAATTAATTGTACAACAGACACACTTGCGTCAGTTACATGCTGGACCACAAGCGACTTTAGCAGTTATTAGACAAACATATTGGCCTATCGGCGGACGTGACATAATTAGAAAAATTCTCCACGAATGTGTACTTTGCAGACGTTCGAAACCGATTCCCTACGAAGAAATAATGGGAAATTTACCCGAAGATAGTGTCAATCTAGTACGACCATTCCTTAATTGTGGGGTCGATTATGTCGGCCCAATTCTAATTCGAGAAGGGAGGGGTCGTGGAAAAAGGTCTATAAAGGCTTATATTTGTTTGTTTATTTGTTTTGCCACCAAGGCTATTCACCTAGTCACCGACTGTACTTCGTCAGCCTTTATTGGAGCCTTCAAAAGATTCGTGTCTTGAAGAGGGAAATATTTACTCCGATAACGCATTAAATTTTAAGGGAGCCAATCGCGAATTACGAGTCATACATTTCGGTGTTATTAAATCTGATGCATTTTATCCCACCTCGCTCACCACACGTTGGTGGAATTTGGGAAGCTGGTATTAAGACCATTAAATATCATGTAAAACGAGTTATAGGGCAGTCATTGTTCACATATGAAGGAATGTATACCTATTTGACATTGATCGAGGCGTGTCTTAACTCTCAACCTATAACTATGATATATATATGAAATTCTAAAAACGATTTCATAGATAGTGAGACATATTCGTTGTTCTCTGTAATTTTTCGCTGTTATTGTGGGTTTTTGTACAGTTATTTAGATAAATTTTGGTGTGTCAGAGGACTTTTATGTGTGCGGTACTTCTAGCAAGTTTTACGCTGCTGCGTTGAGTATTTGCCCGGATTTTGCCTTTTTAATTAAGTGTGGGTTTCAACCTTATCACTGAGTAAGTTTTTGCTCTTTCTTTTTCCTTATCAGCGAAGTCATTCACCTAGTGTTCATCTTCCCTGATCCCGTGGCCTAACTTGTTTGTTTTATGTTAGACACCATAAAAGGCCCTACTGGTGTGAAGTACTGTGTCCCAGTCTTTGTTTCCATATTTTTTATCATTACCTGATCCACTCATGGCAATATTTTGTTTGGTATGTAATGGTGCGGTAACACCTTCTACACCATCTATTAAATGTTCATCATGTAAAAAATACTGTCACACCAAGTGCTCTAGATTGGATTCTGGCAGTTTGGACACCAACGTATCTTGGACGTGTCCTGCTTGCTCTCCTTCTTTACTGGTGCCTACAACTCCTATTTCACTTTCTGCGATCGAACAATTAATCGCAAAACAATTCGTTAAATTAAGAACTGAACTTTTGACTGAGATTTCGCAGTTAATTGACGACAAATTTCAACAATTCAACAATAGGATTGCGAACTGTTGAGAGTGATGTCAAGAAATTGTAGGAAGAAGTTCATTTGCTCCAGACTGGCAGCTCCAGTGAAGCCTCCTCTTATAAAGTCAGTGAGGTGGTGTCGGAAATTTATGATCGTAATGTTCGTAGCAAAAATGTAATTTTATATACCTAACATCCCGAATCTTCAGCACAATCTGCCGAAGTTAGAGTGAACGATGATGTGAGTCAAATTATCTCGATTTTTGAACCGTTAGGAAACCTACCACAACCCAAAAAATTATATCGCATGGGCCCTCCTAAGCCCAATTCTATACGTCCATTGAAACTGATTTATGACAATAATGATGAGGTAATGTGTGTTTTAAGGAGTAATAAAAATAATACTAATAAACGTTTTCTTTGTCATCCGGACTTAACTAAATTACAACGTGACAATAATGCTGAGATAATTAATGACTTTAATATGCGAAAATCACGAGGCGAAACTGACATCAAGTTGATATATAGGAATAACATGGCTTCAATTGTTGGAATTAGGAACAGTGGAAATAAAAGCAATCGCCCAAAAAAACTAAATAGGTCTGTTAATAAACTTAATTTTTTTTATCAGAATGCTGGGGGTATTAGGACTAGGCTTAAGGAGTTCTCAAAGAATGTAAACGCTAGTGTTTATGATGTCATTATTGTTACAGAAACATGGTTATGCAACAAAATATTAGATTCTGAATTATTGTTATGCAATTATAAAATTTATCGTGCTGATCGAAAATTTGAGTCCGTTTTGAAAACTAGAGGTGGTGGGGTCTTGATTGCCATTAATAAAGAATATAATTCATCCTGCGTTCTTTATAGTGATAATGTGGAAAGTATTTATGTTCGTATTGTTATTAACGATTTGAGGCTGATTATTGGTGGTGCATATATTCCACCTATGTCTTCGCTTGAAACTTTTGCCGATCATTGTACTGATTTGGAATCCATATTTGAACAATTTCCTGATTTTCACTACATCATTGCCGGCGATTTCAATTTACCTAATTTGGTCTGGGATGGTGATAAAGTTATTAATGATTTAGCTGGTTCTTCCAGAGAACTTTATAATATGTTAAACGTTACTTATGCTTTTTTGAATTTAAATCAGGTTAATCAAATCCCAAATAATAGGAATGTCTTCCTTGACCTTATATTTACGAATTTAAAGCGGTTGGATATATTTAAAGCGGAAGATCCCATTTTTGATGACAGTCACCATTATATTCCATATTCTTGGTCCGTTGACATCAACTCCCCGACAATTTTGATATCACAAGTTGAAGTTTTTGATTTTGCCAATGGCGATTATGCTCTTTTGAACGACTATCTTGCTTATATTAACTGGGATGTTTGCTTTCAAGGCAAAAATTTAAATGACAAAGTTTTAACATTCTACGATATACTTTTTGCGGGCATCACTCATTTCATTCCCACGAAAATATTAAGAACTGGCTGTTCGTCTTACCCAAGATGGTTCAATAAGGAATTAATCGAATTATACAAAACGAAAAAGTCAGCCCATTCGGCATTTCAAGTTTCTGGCAATTTTGAGGATTATTTATACTTTAAATCTGTTAGGTCTCGTTGTAAAGAACTTAATGACAGTCTTTATGCTTCCTATATTCGCAAGGTGGATGGTTGTATATTGAATGATCCGACATATTTTTGGAAGTTTATTAAAAGCAAAAAGGATTGTAGTGGTATTCCGAATGAAATGTTTTTTGATGAAATATCCTCTTCAGGTGGTCAAGACATTTCCAGTTTGTTTGCAGATTTTTTCTCATCAGTTTATGATAAGGGTAATAACAACGATTTGGCTGATAATTTTAATTTTTGTCCTAAGATGGAAGTAAATGATGGTGGTTTGAGGGTAACTAATAGGGATGTCTTTGATTATATCTCAGTTATGAAATCTTCATTAAGTCCTGGTCCTGATGGCATTCCTAGCTTTTTGTTAAAAAAGTGTATTTGTACGATTACGTTGCCATTGTGTTCTTTGTTTGAATCATCTTTGCTTGAATGTAAGTTTCCTGAGATATGGAAAAATAGTTATGTAACTCCCATCTATAAATCAGGAAAACGTGATTTAATTATTAATTACAGGGGGGTCTGCAATCAGTCCGCAATTCCTAAAATGCTGGATTTTTTAATTTGTAAGCAAATACAGTGGATGTCAGTTAATGTGTTGTCCGATAAACAGCATGGTTTTTCCAAAAACAGGTCTACTCTGTCGAATTTATTAGAGTATTATTGTTTTTTGAATGATGCCTTTGCGGAAAGGCTGCAGGTGGATTCTGTTTATACAGACTTCTCCTCTTTAAATTGGGTAAATTGGGTTTTAGGAGTGATACTGTGGAATGGTTCAAATCATTTTTATCTGGACGAGTACAGCAAGTTAGAATTGGTCAATATCTATCAGAACCCTTTTTAGTTTCTTCAGGTGTACCTCAAGGTTCACATTGTGGCCCAATATTGTTTCTATTATTTATTAATGATATAATATCTTGCTTCAAATACTCCATGGTTTTGATGTTTGCTGACGATCTTAAATTGTTTAAGACAATTAGAAATAATGATGATGCTTCAGATCTTCAATTGGATTTGAAACGTTTATACCAATGGACCATTATTAATATGCTACCCCTCAATATAAAGAAATGTAACATTATATCTTTCGGTAAAATTAAAACGATCATTACAGCAGATTATTATCTTGGTGATTCTTCAGTCTCTAGAGTTGAAGAGGTGAAAGATCTAGGGGTCATTTTTGATTCTAGACTTACTTTTAAGCCTAATTATCAACTAATTTTTAACAAAGCGATGAATATGTTAGGTTATATATGGCGTCATTGTAAAGAGTTATCCCCTTGGTCTTTGAAAACTTTATATGTATCCCTTGTTCGCCCACATCTTGAGTACTGTTCTTCCGTATGGCGGCCTTATTACAATGTTGATTCTTGTTTGTTGGAAAGAGTTCAGAAAAAGTTCTTTAGGTTAATTGAATATAAATTTAATCGAAGTCATCGCCAAGGTGACTACACTTGGATTATGTGTACTCTCGGCATGAATTCTCTTGAGGACCGTCGCAATATAGCCGACGTAAATTTTTTGCATGGGATTATCAATGGTTACATTGATAATCCCGATTTATTGAGTCAATTAATGTTTTGGGTGGCTCCGACCAATTCTAGAAACACACGTAGCGTAGTTCTGTTTCGTGTCCCATTGTACAACTCTTCCAGAGCTGGAAATCATCCTTTATTGCGTATGATGAGAGAGGCTAATCGGCTGGTAAATCATGATCAATTTCTATTGTTTAATACAACCAAAGGGAAATTTAGAAATAAAGTAAGAAATTTGTTAACCTCTTAGCTTGCGTCTAAACTTGTTAAGAATATATATTCTGTTCTGTATGTTAGAATATGTTTTGTTAAATTTTGTTAAATTTAGGTTATTTTATATCTGTTTTTTTTTTTTTTTTTGGAAAATTAACTTTTATTTATTTTTGCGTTTATATTTAATTTTTATGTCTTTCTGAATCTTTTTGTTTCACTATTAATTGTATGTATCTTAAGGGGTATCCCGTTGAATAAATAAATAAAAATAAATAAATTTTTAACAAAATTCTCGAAATTTCACTTAATACATTTTCTTGTAAATTTCGGTACGCAGAATTCATATCCGTTTTCATTTCTTCGATAACTCCAATGGTTTTCCCAGAATCGTCGTTTGAAATATTCAAAAATATGCAAAATAATCTCAATTTCCCACCAATTTTCAACAAAATTTTCAAAATTTCACTTAATACATTTCCTTGCAAACTTCGGGCCGCAGAAGACATATCCGTCTTCATTTCTTCTATTACTCCAGTCGTTTTCCCAGAATCGTGCTTTGAAATATACAAATAGATGCAAAATAACCTCAATTTTCCACCAATTTTCAACAAAATTTTCGAAATTTTACTTAATACATTTTCTTGCAGATTTCGGGCCGCAGAAGTCATATCCATTTTCATTTCTTCGATAACTTCAATGGCTTTCCCAGAATCGCGCTTTGAATATACAAAAATATGCAAAATAACCTCAATTTCCCACCAATTTTCAACAAAATTTTCGAAATTTCACTTAATATATTTTCTTGTAGATTTCGGGCCGAAGAAGCCATATCCGTTTTCATTTCTTCGATGGTTTTCCCAGAATCGTCGTTTGAAATATTCAAAAATATGCAAAATAATCTCAATTTCCCACCAATTTTCAACACAATTTTCAAAATTTCACTTAATACATTTCCTTGCAAATTTCGGGCCGCAGAAGTCATTTCCGTCTTCATTTCTTCGATTACTCCAGTCGTTTTCCCAGAATCGTGCTTTGAAATATACAAATAGATGCAAAATAACCTCAATTTCCCACCAATTTTCAACAAAATTTTCGAAATTTCACTTAATACATTTTCTTACAGATTTCGGGCCGCAGAAGTCATATCCGTTTTCATTTCTTCGATTACTCCAATGGTTTTCCCAGAATCGTGCTTTGAAAAACAAAAAAAAAAGATGCAAAATAACCTCAATTTCCCACCAATTTTCAACAAAATTTTTGAAATTTTACTTAATACATTTTCTTGCAGATTTCGGGCCGCAGAAGTCATATCCATTTTCATTTCTTCGATAACTTCAATGGCTTTCCCAGAATCGCGCTTTGAATATACAAAAATATGCAAAACAACCTCAATTTCCCACCAATTTTCAACAAAATTTTCGAAATTTCACTTAATATATTTTCTTGTAGATTTCGGGCCGAAGAAGCTATATCCGTTTTCATTTCTTCGATAACTTCAATTGTTTTCCCAGAATCGTCGCTTGAAATATTCAAAAATATGCAAAATAACTTCAATTTTCCAACAATTTTTAACAAAATTTTCGAAATATCACTTAATATATTTTCTCGTAGATTTCGGGCCGCAGAAGTCAAGTCCGCTTTCACTTCTTCGATAACTCCCTTGGTTTTTCCAGAATCGTCCTTTGAAGTGAATAGTCATAGTTACTCCCCCCAAATAAATTTGCATTTTTCTCGCTTATTTGAAGAGATCCGGCAAAAGCGAATATGTAATCGTAATCCTGAGGAAATTCCGCGTCATATGACACCCCATCGGAGTGTCATAGTTACTCCCACCGAAGAATCATAGTTACTCCCACCGGAGAATCATAGTTACTCCCACCGGAGAATCATAGTTACTCTCACCGGAGAATCATAGTTACTCCCACCGGAGAATCACAGTTACTCCCACCTCAGAATCATAGTTACTCTCACCAGGGAATCATAGTTACTCCCACCGGAGAATCATAGTTACTCCCACCGGAGAATCATAGTTACTCCCACCGGAGATTCATAGTTTCTCCCACCGGAGAATCATAGTAACTCCCCTCCAAAATTCTTTTTATCCTTTTTGCCCTTCTCTTCATTTTTCTTTTTTTTTTCGTTCTATTCCGTCCTTTTTTTTTTGGAGGGGAGTTACTATGAATCTCCGGTGGGAGTAACTATGATTCTCCGGTGGGAGTAACTATGATTCTCCGGTGGGAGTAACTATGATTCCCTGGTGAGAGTAACTATGATTCTGAGGTGGGAGTAACTATGATTCTCCGGTGGGAGTAACTATGATTCTCCGGTGAGAGTAACTGTGATTCTACGGCGGGAGTAACTATGATTCCCTGGTGAGAGTAACTATGATTCTGAGGTGGGAGTAACTATGATTCTTCAGTGGGAGGAGTACTATGATTTTTAGGTGGGAGTAACTATGATTCTTCAGTGGGAGTAACTATGATCCTTCAGTGGGAGTAACTATGATTCTTCGGTGGGAGTAACAATGACACTCCGGTGGGGTATCATATGACGTGGAATTTCCTCAGGATTACGATTCCATATTCGCTTTTGCCGGATCTCTTCAAATAAGCGAGAAAAATGCAAATTTGTCTGAGGTGAAGTAACTAGTCATAGTTATTAGTACTTCAAAGGACGATTCTTGAATAACCAAGGGAGTTATCGAAAAAGTGAAAGCGGATTTGATTTCTGCGGCCCGAAATCTACAAGAAAATGTTTTTAGTGAAATTTCGAAAATTTTGTTGAAAATTGGTGGGAAATTGAGGTCATTTTGCATATTTTTGAATATTTCAAAGGACGATTCTGGGAAAACCATTGAAGTTATCGAAGAAATAAAAACGGAAATGACTACTGCGGCCCGAAATCTGCAAAAAAATGTATTAAGTGAAATTTCGAGAATTTTGTTGAAAATTGGTGAGAAATTGAGGTCATTTTGCACATTTTTGAATATTTCAAAAGACGATTCTGGAAAAACCATTGTAGTTATCGAAGAAATGAAAACGGATATGACTACTGCGGCCCGAAATCTGCAAGAAAATGTATTAAGTAAAATTTCGAAAATTTTGTTGAAAATTGGTGGGAAATTGAGGTCATTTTGCATATTGTTGAATATTTCAACGTATGATTCTGGAAAAAAAATTGGAGTTATCGAAGAAATGAAAGCGGATATGACTTCTGTGACCAAAAAGACGACAAAAGATACTAAGGACGAAAAAGGACGAAGATGGACGAAAGAGGACGAAAAAAGTCGAAAAAATACATAAAAGGGCGAAAAAAAAAAGGACGAAGAAGGACGAAAAAGGATAAAAGGGACGAAACATCACGGAAAGTAACGAAAAAGAAAGAAAAATGAAGAGAAGTGCAAAAAGAGCCAAAAGAATTTTGGAGGAGAGTAACTATGATTCTCCGGCGGGAGTAACTATGATTCTCCGGTTGGAGTAACTATGATTCTTCGGTGGGAGTAACTATGATTCTTCGGTGGGAGTAACTATGATTCTTCGGTGGGAGTAACTATGATTCTTCAGTGGGAGTAACCATGATTCTTCAGTGGGAGGAGTAACTATGATTTTTAGGTGGGAGTAACTATGATTCTTCAGTGGGAGTAACTATGATCCTTCAGTGGGAGTAACTATGATTCTTCGGTGGGAGTAACAATGACACTCCGGTGGGGTATCATATTACGTGGAATTTCCTCAGGATTACGATTCCATATTCGCTTTTGCCGGATCTCTTCAAATAAGCGAGAAAAATGCAAATTTGTCTGAGGTGAAGTAACTAGTCATAGTTATTAGTACTTCAAAGGACGATTCTTGAATAACCAAGGGAGTTATCGAAAAAGTGAAAGCGGATTTGATTTCTGCGGCCCGAAATCTACAAGAAACTGTTTTTAGTGAAATTTCGAAAATTTTGTTGAAAATTGGTGAAAAATTGAGGTCATTTTGCATATTTTTGAATCTTTCAAAGGACGATTCTGGGAAAACCATTGAAGTTATCGAAGAAATAAAAACGGAAATGACTACTGCGGCCCGAAATCTGCAAAAAAATGTATTAAGTGAAATTTCGAAAATTTTGTTGAAAATTGGTGAGAAATTGAGGTCATTTTGCACATTTCTGAATATTTCACAAGCCGATTCTGGAAAAACCATTGTAGTTATCGAAGAAATGAAAACGGATATGACTACTGCGGCCCGAAATCTGCCAGAAAATGTATTAAGTAAAATTTCGAAAATTTTGTTGAAAATTGGTGGGAAATTGAGGTCATTTTGCATATTGTTGAATATTTCAACGTATGATTCTGGAAAAAAATTGGAGTTATCGAAGAAATGAAAGCGGATATGAATTCTGCTGCCCGAAGTCTACAAGAAAATGTATTTAGTGAAATTTCGAAAATTTTGCATATTTTTGCCTATTTCAAAGGACGATTCTGGAAAAACCATTGGAGTTATTCATCGAAGAAATGAAAGCGGATATGACTTCTGTGACCAAAAAGACGAAAAAAGATACTAAGGACGAAAAAGGACGAAGATGGACGAAAGAGGACGAAAAAAGTCGAAAAAATACATAAAAGGGCAAAAAAAAAAGGACGAAGAAGGACGAAAAAGGATAAAAGTGAAAAACCAAGGGAGTTATCGAAAAAGTGAAAGCGGATTTGATTTCTGCGGCCCGAAATCTACAAGAAAATGTTTTTAGTGAAATTTCGAAAATTTTGTTGAAAATTGGTGGGAAATTGAGGTCATTTTGCATATGGTATATCGAATGTGTGTGTTCGCGTCTCTCTCGTTTCTAAGTCGAAATACCAATGAATCTGTGCGCGAATATTATTATTTTTGTGAGAAGCCATAGGACCTTTGTATTGCACAAATTTCTGACCCCCTCGTGGGGTTGGTGAGTTTGGGTTTGTCCAGTGTTTTTATATATATTATTCGCTTCGCTGTATCGAGCTATCATTTAGTTTTTTTTTCTCTCTCTCCTTTCTTTATAATAGTTTTTCTATCATTAATTTTGTTTACTTCTTTTTCTTTCTCTTTTTAATTACAATCATGGGCGCTAAGTGTAAGAAATGCGGAAAGGGAGTTTTGCGTTGCGATGATTATGTATCCTGCAGTACTTGCAAGTATATCTATCATGCTGGATGTGCGGGTTTAACCAGAGAGATTTATGAGAAAATGAAAGTAGAACTTACTCTCTCCGCATGGTGCTGTTCTTTTTGCAATTCAAAACCCTAATCAAAATCTACTTTATCTGCCACATCTGATGTTAATATTAATGTTGATAAAAATCCTTCACTCAGTTTCACTTCTGATTCACTGAAAAGTCTCTTCAATGATGTCCTTAAGATAGCACTTGAACCTTTAACTGCTGAGTTAAACGCTTTGAAGCTCGAAGTGGGCAATCTACGTACGGAAAATTCGCTGCTGCATTCTGAAGTTAACAAGTTGACTCTCGCGCTCAACCGAGTTCCTAATCCAGATACACTCTCTGCAGCCGGCAATACTTTAACCACATATTCAGAAGTATTCAAAAAAAACTCTCAGGATACGGTGATTGTTAAACCCAAAGATAAGAATCAATCGGTTAAGAAGACCAAATCTGATATCTTGTCTAAGGTAAATCCGGTGAACTCTGCTATTGATATCGGCAAGGTTAAAAATCTCAAAGATGGTTCAGTGTTGCTTGGATGTAAGGATGCTAGTAAATTTAAAGAACTTGCCAGCGTAAAACTATCTACATCCTACGATATTAAAGAAGTAAAGACCTTGCGTCCTCGCATCAGAATTTCGGGCATCTCAAACGATATTGATGAGAGCAGCGTTTTGTCATATGCAGTCAAACAAAACGATTTCTTATTTGACAAACCTGGCGATTATAAACTGCTAAAATTTCTTCCGCTTAAAAAAAAGCTGACTTATTCCAGGCTTTAATAGAAGTTGACTCGCTTACCTATAACAAAGCTATCAACATTGGTCACTGTCTTATCGGCTTGAATAGTTGTTCTATTTATTGCGGTTTGGAAATCCCACGTTGCTTCCAGTGCTGTGGCTTTAATCATTCATCCAGCTCTTGTAGAAGTATTATTGTTTGTCCTAGATGTTCAGAAAACCACAACGTGAAGGAATGTGAAGCTGCTTCTTTGTGCTGCGTCAACTGTCGCAACTTAAAATCAAATAGCAAACACGCGAATATTAAAACTGACCACGCCTCTTGGGATCACGATAATTGTCGAGCTGACGAATTGGCTATCACTAAGTTGAAGCAAGATCTTTTCGGTATTGCCGAATAGCAACTAATATTTGGATCCAACACTTCAGTTTCATCTTTACGTGCAAGTCCAGCTATATCGAACTCAGATTTATCAAATATTTCTAATAATTCCTTTGTTACTACTTTTATTCCATCCCTTAACAATAATCTATCGGCTTCGTTACTTATATATTATCAAAATGCCCGTGGCATCAACACCAAACTTACAACACTTCTCAATTCTCTGTCTTCTTCCAATTTTGATTTTGTATGTCTCTCTGAAACGTGGCTTCATGACGGTGTTGGAAATTCCGAATTTTGTCCTCCTGCTTACAATGTTTTTAGATCCGATAGAAACTTTGCCAATTCCAATCTTTCCAGAGGTGGAGGAGTATTGATCGCACTCAAACAACAATTTTCGGCAGTTCAATTAGACTTATCTGCACGTGGTTTTGATGCTTTACGTTTGATCGATGTAGTCGGCATTAAGTGTTGTTTTAATCATCTTTTCCTTTTCATCTTTGTTGTCTACATTAATCCTAGAACTTCTACAGAAGAGTATAATTCGTTCTTCAGCCTGATCAGTAATCTTACAGAACTGCACAATCAACGCGTCTTAATCGTTGGAGATTTTAACATTCCAGAGTATCATTATAATTTACAAGCTTCTGCAATAGGTAACAACAGACTGTCATCACTTTCTAACTTTCTGAATTTGTGCGATTATAAACAACATTCTAATATCGCTAATAGCCATGGTAGGTTCTTGGATTTGGTCATTACAAACCTTCTGTGTGTTATCGATCGCTGTGTAGGTCATCTTTTATCTGAGGATGCACATCACCCTTCGCTGCTTATTACGTGTCAGTTTCGTTTGCCCAATACGCAACTGTTAGGTAATCCTGTCTCTCCTGCGAAAAAGTGGAATTTCGTAAGGCTGATTATCCAAACTTATATCGTCACCTTGAGCAAATTGATTGGTCTTTCATGGATTCCGTCACGGACGTTAATACTCTTTGTCGTCTTTTTTATGATAAACTTAACTCTGTGCTTGATCTTTATGTTCCCAAAACTTGCCGACTACACAATTACTCTTACCCTCTCTGGTTCTCTTCTGATAACATAAAAAAAGTTAAAATCAAATGGAAGCTCTGGTGCATCTACAAAAGATCCCATAGTGACTTAGATCTGATTAATTTTAAAAGAATTCGAGCTGAATTGAAGCGTGACATTAAACTATCGTATGCCAATTATATTCACAATTTGGAAATAAATATTAACTCGGATCCTCGCAAGTTTTGGGCTCATGTCAATAATATTAAAAAACGTTCGGGGATTCCTTCTCAAATGAGCTATCTAAACACATCTCTGTTGAATCCTCAAGACATTGTAAACGCCTTCGCCGAACACTTTAGTGACAGTTATTCTAATCTAGCACATGTTGATTTTAATAGTCTTGACGAAGATCTCAGCAATATTCCAGTTTTTGTCTCTGCTATTGATGAATCCGATTAATTAGAAGCATTGAAAAACATTAAGTCTAATTCTACGTGCGGTCATGACGACATTCCGGGTTTTCTTCTATCGGACTGTGCTACTGCATTTTCTCGGCCCTTGACCATTCTATTTAATTTAATACTCAAATCTTCCTCCTTTCCTAATTTCTGGAAACTTTCTTTAATTACACCCATTTTTAAAAAAGGCAATAGTCAATTGATTATAAATTATCGTCCTATCTCTTTACTCTGTAATTTTTCCAAAGTCTTCGCGTCTATTCTTCATAAATTCATACAATTTCAAGTACGCAATCGTTTATCGCACACGCAACATGGTTTTATTAATGGCCGCTCTACAGTCACCAACTTGTGCTGTTTTACTCAATTTGTATCTGATAGCTTTGATGCTAAACGACAGGTGGATGTGGTGTACACCGACTTTTCTAAGGCCTTCGACCAGCTTAATCATAATATTTTACTGTCCAAATTATGTAGCATCGGTTTTTCTGCAAATTTAATTAAGCTTTTTAGGTCGTATTTGTCCGGTAGATCTCAGCGTGTGACATTTCATGGTTTTGAATCCGATCGAATTATTGTTACTTCTGGCGTTCCGCAAGGTTCTATTCTCGGACCATTACTTTTTGCAATCTTTATTAATGATATTACCAAAAATCTGAGTTCAAACGTGTTGATGTATGCAGATGATTTAAAGATTTTCCGACGCATTAATAACTTCGAAGACTGCTTAGAACTTCAAGATGATATCGACAAATTTCAAAATTGGAGTATATATAATCTCCTTCCCGTAAACGCTAGAAAATGTTACGTTATGTCCTTGACCAATAAAACTTCTAAAGTTTTGTATTTATACTCGATGTTTTCTTCCACTTTGTCTCGAGTTGATTCATTTAAAGACCTTGGTGCCACGTTTGACTCTTCACTTTCATTTGCCCCACACGTTTCCTTTATAGTGTCTGAAGCCGTTAAATGTCTGGGGTTCATTATAAGATCTAGTGGTTGTTTCAGTAATGGTACTACTTTAAAAAGACTTTATGTTGCCTTCGTCAGATCTAAATTGGAATATGCTAGTGTGGTTTGGGCCCCCGCAACTCAAATTCATATCCAGGCACTTGAAAAAATTCAAAGAAGGTTCTTGAAATTTGTATCCTTCAAATTAGATGGCGTTTACCCACCCAGAGGAATTCCGCAAAATGTTCTTCTTGAAAGATTCGGCCTCATCGATCTGGATAGAAGACGCACTAACGCGTCTTTGTGTTTCTTAAAGAAAATTTTTAATCATCAAATTGACTGTCCTCAACTTCTTAGCCAACTTTACATCAGCATACCAAGACCATCCTTTTGTCCTGAGAATTATCAATTTTTCTATCTTCCAACGCCACGTATTGACATCCAGAAAAACTCACCGTTATACCGGATGTGCGCTAACTATAACGAGCATAACGATTCCTTCAGATTGTGTTAAACAAACCTATCTTCTATGAGAAGCAGTGGTAATTGTGGCCGCCTGTAATTTAGGTAACTATTTTTTTTTTCAATCTGTACTAGTTGGTCTGTAATTGGGCTTAAGTCTGTTGACCAACTTCATTCAAAGTGTTTGGACGTAAATTCCTGGTTATTCACAGAGCCGAGCTCCAATGTCGCGCGCGAGGAGCCGGTCAAATTTGTTTCCAGCCTCGGCTGTGAAAGTGTGTCGCTTAAGTCAATAATAATAATAATAATAATAATAATATTTTTTAATATTTCAAAGGACGATTCTGGGAAAACTATTTAAGTTATCGAAGAAATAAAAACGGAAATGACTACTGCGGCCCGAAATCTGCAAAAAAATGTATTAAGTGAAATTTCGAAAATTTTGTTGAAAATTGGTGAGAAATTGAGGTCATGTTGCACATTTTTGAATATTTCAAAAGACGATTTTGGAAAAAACCATTGTAGTTATCGAAGAAATGAAAACGGATATGACTACTGCGGCCCGAAATCTGCAAGAAAATGTATTAAGTAAAATTTCGAAAATTTTGTTGAAAATTGGTGGGAAATTGAGGTCATTTTGCATATTGTTGAATATTTCAACGTATGATTCTGGAAAAAAATTGGAGTTATCGAAGAAATGAAAGCGGATATGAATTCTGCTGCCCGAAGTCTACAAGAAAATGTATTTAGTGAAATTTCGAAAATTTTGCATATTTTTGCCTATTTCAAAGGACGATTCTGGAAAAACCATTGGAGTTATTCATCGAAGAAATGAAAGCGGATATGACTTCTGTGACCAAAAAGACGAAAAAAGATACTAAGGACGAAAAAGGACGAAGATGGACGAAAGAAGACGAAAAAAGTCGAAAAAATACATAAAAGGGCGAAAAAAAAAAGAACGAAGAAGGACGAAAAAGGATAAAAGGGACGAAAAATCACGGAAAATAACGAAAAAGAAAGAAAAATGAAGAGAAGTGCAAAAAGAGCAAAAAGAATTTTGGAGGAGAGTAACTATGATTCTCCGGTGGGAGTAACTATGATTCTTCGGTGGGAGTAACTATGATTCTTCGGTGGGAGTAACTATGATACTTCGGTGGGAGTAACTATGATTCTTCAGTGGGAGTAACTATGATTCTTCAGTGGGAGGAGTAACTATGATTTTTAGGTGGGAGTAACTATGATTCTTCAGTGGGAGTAACTATGATCCTTCAGTGGGAGTAACTATGATTCTTCGGTGGGAGTAACAATGACACTCCGGTGGGGTATCATATGACGTGGAATTTCCTCAGGATTACGATTCCATATTCGCTTTTGCCGGATCTCTTCAAATAAGCGAGAAAAATGCAAATTTGTCTGAGGTGAAGTAACTAGTCATAGTTATTAGTACTTCAAAGGACGATTCTTGAATAACCAAGGGAGTTATCGAAAAAGTGAAAGCGGATTTGATTTCTGCGGCCCGAAATCTACAAGAAAATGTTTTTAGTGAAATTTCGAAAATTTTGTTGAAAATTGGTGGGAAATTGAGGTCATTTTGCATATTTTTGAATATTTCAAAGGACGATTCTGGGAAAACCATTTAAGTTATCGAAGAAATAAAAACGGAAATGACTACTGCGGCCCGAAATCTGCAAAAAAATGTATTAAGTGAAATTTCGAAAATTTTGTTGAAAATTGGTGAGAAATTGAGGTCATTTTGCACATTTTTGAATATTTCAAAAGACGATTCTGGAAAAACCATTGTAGTTATCGAAGAAATGAAAACGGATATGACTACTGCGGCCCGAAATCTGCAAGAAAATGTATTAAGTAAAATTTCGAAAATTTTGTTGAAAATTGGTGGGAAATTGAGGTCATTTTGCATATTGTTGAATATTTCAACGTATGATTCTGGAAAAAAATTGGAGTTATCGAAGAAATGAAAGCGGATATGAATTCTGCTGCCCGAAGTCTACAAGAAAATGTATTTAGTGAAATTTCGAAAATTTTGCATATTTTTGCCTATTTCAAAGGACGATTCTGGAAAAACCATTGGAGTTATTCATCGAAGAAATGAAAGCGGATATGACTTCTGTGACCAAAAAGACGAAAAAGATACTAAGGACGAAAAAGGACGAAGATGGACGAAAGAGGACGAAAAAAAGTCGAAAAAATACATAAAAGGGCGAAAAAAAAAAGGACGAAGAAGGACGAAAAAGGATAAAAGGGACGAAAAATCACGGAAAATAACGAAAAAGAAAGAAAAATGAATAGAAGTGCAAAAAGAGCAAAAAGAATTTTGGAGGAGAGTGTTGCGCGTAGGGGTTGGCAATTCAAGCAGATTGGGCAGTATACCAAATTTATTAGAAGAAAATGTCGCTGGTACGGGTGTTGGTTACAATTATCCCTTGTCTGCTACAACTACAACTACTTCTTCAACTACAAATACAAATACAACTAATACAACTAACTTCTTCAAGTGCGAGCCAAAAGTTATATATTGACAACTATAGTCATGTGACCGGCCATAGTTGCGGAGTAATGACATGACCTCCTTAATTTTGATTGAGTCGATACTTAGCAATCGCGGAAAAGGAAATGCAACTCAGCTTGACTTCGGACTCGCTTCCTTCTAACAACGCTTGCACATGCTGCCGCAGTAACCCCAATTAAACAGGATATTTCACAACACCTTGG
>JAKCWB010000236.1:0-17819 GCA_022388445.1 Zophobas atratus | reverse complement strand
AACTTCCAGAGCAACCTTTTTGGGGAAATCGACGCGGGGGATTTTTAAATGAAACATTTTAAATTAAATACTTTAGGAATCTTCTTTGAACTCTTTCTATTCCATAACATAAGTACTGTAATGTGGATACCACACAATTGCCGCATACTCAATTTTGCTCCTAACCAGAGAATACTAGAGCAATTTAACTGGTGTTTCACTTTTTAAGTCGGTACAATTCCTAACTATAAAACCAAACATTTTTAGTGCTTCCGATATAATAGTATTAACATGATTTGTGAAAGACAGATTTTTATCAAAAATAACGCCCAGATCCTTTACCTGAGATTGTCGCAGAATAATGTTTTATTGGGGGTGTAGTCAAAGACTATCAAAACTCTTAATAGGTGAACGATAAAAGATAACATTTCTTATAGTTTAATTGAAGAAGATTCTTTGAACACCACGAATGTACCTTATCTAGGTTCCGATTGCAAAACTAACAGTCTTGATGCTAGTAATGCGACGATATAGTTTCATAATCGTCAGCGTACAGAAGAACAGAAGATCTGATTCATTGACAACGTCTTTTATAAAAATTTTTAAAAAATTAGGGGCCCAAGAAAAAGGGGCCTTGAGGAACGCCTGAAGTAGCAGTGAAATTGGATGAACGAAAGCCACAACATTCAACAAAGCATTTACGTTCTAATGTAACTAGTGAAAAGTAAATATAATTTTTCAGAAAAACCGAATTCTAGAGTTTTTCGCAGCAAAATAGCATGGCCCAAAAACGATCAAATGCTTTTGAAAAATCTGTGTACACAACATCAGTTTGATAGCCATTGTCTAAATTGCTAGCGAGATCTTGAGATATGTCATTAAATTCGTAACTGTGGAGCGGCCTTGAACGAATCCATTTGGGCACACTTAAATGATGTTTAATCTGGTAATAATAGTGTCTGCAAAAGAGATTCAAAGATCTTAGCGAAATTATTCAGAAGAGAAATAGGACGGTAGTTCTCTATGACCGACTTGTCATCTTTTTTAAAGAGGGGGAAAATTTTGGATACTTTCCAATGATCAGGAAAAGTTTGTGTTGACAGTATTATGTTGTAGAGGTATGTTAGTGGCTTAGAAAAAAATTCCGACGCAATCTTTGATCAAAAAGCAGGAATGGAATCGGGACCCGCAGTGTTATTGGATTTTAAGTTTTTTATTTTTAAGAACACTTTCGTCTTCAGATATTTCAGTGACAGAAAGTTATTGTAAGACATAGAGTCCCTGTTGTTAACTGGGCCAAAAATATTCGATGGTTGAAAAGTTGATTTAAAAAAATTTAAACAAATAAATGCACAATTTGATTACCTCCAGAGACTGTTTTATTCAAATAAGTCATATTGCAAGGGACACCCCGAGTTCCCTTTCTTTAATTTCCCACAAATTTCCAGAATTCTTTTGGGTCCGATTTTATGTTTGATTCAGCTTCACCCAAACAAAATTTCCGTAGGCTACTCGAATTTCTTTCTTGACAAGCTTCCTTATTGTGTAAATTCCTCACGATCGCTAAGTAATCCTGATTTCTTAAATTTCTTCCATAATGAATCCTTTTTTTTAAATTAACTTAATAATCTTTGCTGAAAACCAGACAGGATATTTTAAGGAAGGGGGTTTTTGGTTTTTTTAGGTGATTTTGAAATGTGCAGATTAGAGTCCAATTTAAGGAGGGATGGTGTAAGTCTTCATTTACTAGAGGGTCATTTGCCTTAGAGATGGTAATACACTCATTTGAAATTACGAGGTCAAGAATTCGATTAAGATTATTTGTAATATTATTACACTGATGTAAAGAAAGAAACGTGAGGAAATCCAAAAGGTGTTTGACAGATGGTGGTAAGTCCATAGAGTTAATACAACTGCTGAAATGCAGGTAAATTAAAATCTCCAACAATAAATACATTTGAGTCATACAAATAATTACATTGGCATAGAGTTTCAAATACAAAGAATATTCATTGGTAGAGTAAGAGAAGTTGAAGAATGCATTTTTGAAAATAAAGTTTGATGCCAATTAAGTCGATTCGATGGCAGTGACGTTAATTTAAATTACTTAGATCTAATTTTACGGGCCCCTTAAAAGATGAATTAACGGGTATTAAAAAAACCACCCCTCTAGAAACTTTTAATGTATCGTATTTCCTACTGAACGGAAAATACGAAAAACTGGAGGAAAAATTTCATTATCTGCTATACAAACATTAAGCCACGTCTCCGTCAGTAGAATTATATCATAAAAATTATCTGATACATTTAGATAAAAACTTGATAATTTAGATCTGAGACTACGAACATTCTGATAAAAAAAATTTAATATTAAAAGTGGCTAATGCTCAACGAATTATTTAGTCAAAAAGACGAAGAAGAGGATGGGGCGGGGGTCCAAAAATTTTTGGGAGTAGCTAAAGAGATGGGTATTTGAACACATCCTGTTTAAGTTTAGCTAGGCTAACTTGTATAAAAGCTCATTATAGTCCCCCAGCATAAGGTATCAATATAAAATTTTGGGGAGTTACAAGTGAAACATTTTTTAAACAGAAAAAATTTTTTTTTTAATCTTTGTTTACAGGCATCCTTGAGAATAAATTCAGAACAAAGGGGGCAACAGATTTTTCTTACACTGATTAACCAGGGTTAAAGGCATTACATTGAAAAACCTAAAAAGGAACAGCGTCTACACTGTCAACCTTGAGGCCTAAAAGTAGATACCTTATTAAAATTTTTTTTGGGAATAAGCATAAACTAAACTTCAGCTTGAAGGTATTTTCAGTTTTGGAAAGTAGCCCAAATTATTTTTAACTTCACAAAGGGAAATCTTTAAGAAAAAAAATGCGGATTTTGATTTTAAGGTAAGTTGAATACATTTTTACCCAAAACCTTCGGGATCCAACAAAGCGTAGGCAGGTAGAATGAGATGTTTTTTTAAATGTTGTAAGTACGGAAGTTATTGCTGGCGATATCTAAGATTTCTCGCTGTGAAGTTTATTTGACATTTTTTACAAGGCCCCTTTAAAATACAGTTTTAAAACGCTACAAATTTCAATATCGAAGATAGGGTTTAATAGAATGGAGAACATCTGATTTGGGTTTTTTTTAAAACTTTTTGGGGACATTTTTTTTTGGCTTAATAATAACCGCATTCAAAATTTTTTAATTTATTAGCAAAACGAGGTTTTCGTTAATGGATGCGAAGTTTTATTAATTTTGGAGTGCTGCAAAATTTCTAATTGATGTCTATAGGCTTAAGCTCTGGGAACAATAGGTGAAAACATTTCAAAAAAGGATTTTCACATTTAAAGGAGAGCTTCAGGGGGAGACGGGAGGAGTATTAAAAAACGTCGATGAAAATCACACAAAAAAATTTTTAAGTAGGCAAATGCAAATGAAGACGATTAATCGTACAATTTTTCCTGCTTGATTCCCGGGCAGTTGAAGTGAGAAAACTTTTTGCAAAGGTCAAAAAGCTAACCGCACGATCCCAGAAACGGGTTTATTACAACCGGAACAGATGTTTTACATGCCATAGCGAAAACGCTGGCTTAAAACCCAAAAAAATTCTTCACAAAACTAATAGAAACAAGGATATTTCAAAGTAAAAACAAAACTTACACAGCGTTCCCAAACAGGTTTTACGCCGGCGCCCCAAGCGCTGACTGTGGCGTTTGTGTCCCAAATAAAGGAACTACAAAAGTAAACAAACCGTTTTTAAATACTAATTAAAAATTTAAGTAAGTTTGATAACAGCCCCCACCCAAATTGATTTTTTTCGCAAATAGAACGGAATGCTAAATGAAATTTAAAAGCAAAAATTACATAAGAATGATTGTCTAAAAAGGCAAAATAAACTGTATCATTGAGACACACATCAAACGTACTTTTAACAAGCTCACCCCCAAAAGCGAATGAGTGTGGGTTTTGAGCCACCAAACCACTTAAAGCATGCAGAACGACTCAGAAAGGAAAAGGAACGTTTAGGTCAATTTTATGCATTCTGGCGTTGTAGATACAAAAAAACTGTTAAAAACTTCAAAACGTCACTTTTTAAGTGTTTTTTTGTACTTTTAAACCCAAACAGATACCCTACGGGCTCGGAAAATGCAAAGAAAAACCCTCAATTTTAGCTAGAAACTGTATTTTTTTTCGATTTTTATTGAAATTTTAACATATTTCAACGTTTTTTTTATGGTTCTGAGCCCCCAAACACACTTAAAGCATGCAGAATCGACTGAAAGGAAAAAAGGGGCGTTTAGGTCAATTTTATGCTTCTGGGGTTCGTAATACAAGAAAACGTTAAAATTCTTCGAAACGCCACTTTTTAAGTGTTTTCTTGTATTTTAAAACCAATCAGATACCCTACGGGCCGGAAAGTGCAACGAAACCATCAAAATTTTTGCTAGAAACTGTTTTTTTGTCGATTTTTTTTTTAATTTGAACTATATTTCAACGTTTTTTTATGGTTCTGAGCCCCCAAACACACTTAAAGCATGCAAATCGACTCAAATAGAAAAAAAGACGTTTAGTCAATTTTTTAACATTCTGGCGTTCGTAGATACAAGAAAACTGTTTAAAAATTTTTCAGAAACGTCACTTTTTAAGTGTTTTTCCCCTTTACTTTTCAGCCAATCAGATACCCTACGGGCTCGGAAAGTGCAAAGAAAAACATCAAATTTTAGCTAGAACTTTAAAATTTTTGTCGATTTTTATTGAATTTGAACTTAAATTTTTAACGTTTTTTTATGGTTTTGAGCACCAAACACACTTAAAGCATGCGAATCGACTCAGAAAAGGAAAAAAAACGTTTGGTCAATTTTAGCATTCTGGCTTTGTAGAAACAAGAAAACGTTAAAATTCTTCAGAAAAAGTACTTTTGAAGTGTTTTCTTGTACTTTTAAGCCAAACAGATACCCTTCGGGGTCGGAAAATGCAACGAAACCCTCAAATTTTTGTAAAAAGTATTTTGTCGTTTTTTTTTGAATTTTAACTATATTCAACGTTTTTGATGGTTTTCAGCACCAAAAACACTTAAAGCATGCGAATCGACTCAAAATAGGGAAAAGGGACGTTTTAGGTCAATTTTAGCATTCTGGCGTTCGTAATACAAGAAAACTGTTTAAAAAATTTTTCAAAACGTCCTTTTGAAGTGTTTTTTTTTTTTTTTGCCCCAATCAGTACCCTACGGGGCGGAAAATGCAACGAAACCATCAAAAATTTTTGCTAGAAACTGTATTTTGTCGATTTTTTTTTTTTTTTAATTTTAAAAATATATTTTAAGTTTTTGATGGTTTTTGAGCCACCAAACCACTAACCATGCAGAATGACTCAGTAGGAAAGGAACGTTTAGGTCGATTTTATGCATTCTGGGCGTTCGTAGTAAAAAAAACTGTTAAAATTCTTCAAAAGTCACTTTTTTAATGTTTTCTTGTACTTTTAAGCCCAAACAATACCCTACGGGGCCCGGAAAGGCAACGAAACCATCAAATTTTACTAGAAACTGTTTTTTTGTCGATTTTTTATTTAATTTGAACTATATTTCAACTTTTTTGATGGTTCTGGCCACCCCAAACAACTAAAGCATGCAACGACTAAAATAAAAGGGAGACGTTTGGTAATTTTAAATTTATTCTGGCGTTTTGTAGGTAATACAGAAAACTTTTAAAAATTTTTTCAAAAACGTATTTTTGAAGTTTTTCTTGTACTTTTAAAAGCCAACCAGATACCCGGGGCTCGGAAAGTGCAAAAAAACCCCAAAATTTTTTTAGCTAAAAAAACTGTTTTTTTGTCGTTTTTTTATTAAATTTTGAACATATTTAAATTTTTTTGAGGGTTTGACCCCCCAAACATTTTTAAAAAGCAAAAAAGAATCGACCAGAAAAAAACACTTAAAGCATGCAGAATCGACTCAGAATAGGAAAAGGAGACGTTTAGGTCAATTTTATGCATTCTGGCGTTCGTAGATACAAGAAAACTGTTAAAATTCTTCAGAAACGTCATTTGAAGTGTTTTCTTGTACTTTTAAGCCATCAGATACCTACGGGTCGGAAAGTGCAACGAAACCATCAAATTTTAGCTAGAAACTGTATTTTTGTCGATTTTTATTGAATTTGAACTATATTTCAACGTTTTTTGATGGTTCTGAGCCACCAAACACACTTAAAGCATGCAGAATCGACTCAGAATAGGAAAAGGAGACGTTTAGGTCAATTTTATGCATTCTGGCGTTCGTAGATACAAGAAAACTGTTAAAATTCTTCAGAAACGTCACTTTTGAAGTGTTTTCTTGTACTTTTAAGCCAATCAGATACCCTACGGGCTCGGAAAGTGCAACGAAACCATCAAATTTTAGCTAGAAACTGTATTTTTGTCGATTTTTATTGAATTTGAACTATATTTCAACGTTTTTTGATGGTTCTGAGCCACCAAACACACTTAAAGCATGCAGAATCGACTCAGAATAGGAAAGGAGACGTTTAGGTCAATTTTATGCATTCTGGCGTTCGTAGATACAAGAAAACTGTTAAAATTCTCAGAAACGTCACTTTTGAAGTGTTTTCTTGTACTTTTAAGCCAATCAGATACCTACGGGCTCGGAAAGTGCAACGAAACCATCAAATTTTAGCTAGAAACTGTATTTTTGTCGATTTTTATTGAATTTGAACTATATTTCAACGTTTTTTGATGGTTCTGAGCCACCAAACACACTTAAAGCATGCAGAATCGACTCAGAATAGGAAAAGGAGACGTTTAGGTCAATTTTATGCATTCTGGCGTTCGTAGATACAAGAAAACTGTTAAAATTCTTCAGAAACGTCACTTTTGAAGTGTTTTCTTGTACTTTTAAGCAATCAGATACCCTACGGGCTCGGAAAGTGCAACGAAACCATCAAATTTTAGCTAGAAACTGTATTTTTGTCGATTTTTATTGAATTTGAACTATATTTCAACGTTTTTGATGGTTCTGAGCCACCAAACACACTTAAAGCATGCAGAATCGACTCAGAATAGGAAAAGGAGACGTTTAGGTCAATTTTATGCATTCTGGCGTTCGTAGATACAAGAAAACTGTTAAATTCTTCAGAAACGTCACTTTTGAAGTGTTTTCTTGTACTTTTAAGCCAATCAGATACCCTACGGGCTCGGAAAGTGCAACGAAACATCAAATTTTAGCTAGAAACTGTATTTTTGTCGATTTTTATTGAATTTGAACTATATTTCAACGTTTTTTGATGGTTCTGAGCACCAAACACACTTAAAGCATGCAGAATCGACTCAGAATAGGAAAAGGAGACGTTTAGGTCAATTTTATGCATTCTGGCGTTCGTAGATACAAGAAAACTGTTTAAAATTCTTCAGAAACGTCACTTTTGAAGTGTTTTCTTGTACTTTTAAGCCATCAGATACCCTACGGGCTCGGAAAGTGCAACGAAACCATCAAATTTTAGCTAGAAACTGTATTTTTGTCGATTTTTATTGAATTTGAACTATATTTCAACGTTTTTTGATGGTTCTGAGCCACCAAACACACTTAAAGCATGCAGAATCGACTCAGAATAGGAAAAGGAGACGTTTAGGTCAATTTTATGCATTCTGGCGTTCGTAGATACAAGAAAACTGTTAAATTCTTCAGAAACGTCACTTTTGAAGTGTTTTCTTGTACTTTTAAGCCATCAGATACCTACGGGCTCGGAAAGTGCAACGAAACCATCAAATTTTAGCTAGAAACTGTATTTTTGTCGATTTTTATTGAATTTGAACTATATTTCAACGTTTTTTGATGGTTCTGAGCCACCAAACACACTTAAAGCATGCAGAATCGACTCAGAATAGGAAAAGGAGACGTTTAGGTCAATTTTATGCATTCTGGCGTTCGTAGATACAAGAAAACTGTTAAAATTCTTCAGAAACGTCACTTTGAAGTGTTTTCTTGTACTTTTAAGCCATCAGATACCTACGGGTCGGAAAGTGCAACGAAACCATCAAATTTTAGCTAGAAACTGTATTTTTGTCGATTTTTATTGAATTTGAACTATATTTCAACGTTTTTTGATGGTTCTGAGCCACCAAACACACTTAAAGCATGCAGAATCGACTCAGAATAGGAAAAGGAGACGTTTAGGTCAATTTTATGCATTCTGGCGTTCGTAGATACAAGAAAACTGTTAAAATTCTTCAGAAAACGTCACTTTTGAAGTGTTTTCTTGTACTTTTAAGCCAATCAGATACCTACGGGCTCGGAAAGTGCAACGAAACCATCAAATTTTAGCTAGAAACTGTATTTTTGTCGATTTTTATTGAATTTGAACTATATTTCAACGTTTTTTGATGGTTCTGAGCCACCAAACACACTTAAAGCATGCAGAATCGACTCAGAATAGGAAAAGGAGACGTTTAGGTCAATTTTATGCATTCTGGCGTTCGTAGATACAAGAAAACTGTTAAAATTCTTCAGAAACGTCACTTTTGAAGTGTTTTCTTGTACTTTTAAGCCAATCAGATACCCTACGGGCTCGGAAAGTGCAACGAAACCATCAAATTTTAGCTAGAAACTGTATTTTTGTCGATTTTTATTGAATTTGAACTATATTTCAACGTTTTTTGATGGTTCTGAGCCACCAAACACACTTAAAGCATGCAGAATCGACTCAGAATAGGAAAAGGAGACGTTTAGGTCAATTTTATGCATTCTGGCGTTCGTAGATACAAGAAAACTGTTAAAATTCTTCAGAAACGTCACTTTTGAAGTGTTTTCTTGTACTTTTAAGCCAATCAGATACCTACGGGTCGGAAAGTGCAACGAAACCATCAAATTTTAGCTAGAAACTGTATTTTTGTCGATTTTTATTGAATTTGAACTATATTTCAACGTTTTTTGATGGTTCTGAGCCACCAAACACACTTAAAGCATGCAGAATCGACTCAGAATAGGAAAAGGAGACGTTTAGGTCAATTTTATGCATTCTGGCGTTCGTAGATACAAGAAAACTGTTAAAATTCTTCAGAAACGTCACTTTTGAAGTGTTTTCTTGTACTTTTAAGCCAATCAGATACCCTACGGGCTCGGAAAGTGCAACGAAACCATCAAATTTTAGCTAGAAACTGTATTTTTGTCGATTTTTATTGAATTTGAACTATATTTTAACGTTTTTTGATGGTTCTGGGCCACCAAACACACTTAAAGCATGCAGAATCGACTCAGAATAGGAAAAGGAGACGTTTAGGTCAATTTTATGCATTCTGGCGTTCGTAGATACAAGAAAACTGTTAAAATTCTTCAGAAACGTCACTTTTGAAGTGTTTTCTTGTACTTTTAAGCCAATCAGATACCCTACGGGCTCGGAAAGTGCAACGAAACCATCAAATTTTAGCTAGAAACTGTATTTTTGTCGATTTTTATTGAATTTGAACTATATTTCAACGTTTTTTGATGGTTCTGAGCCACCAAACACTCTTAAAGCATGCAGAATCGACTCAGAATAGGAAAAGGAGACGTTTAGGTCAATTTTATGCATTCTGGCGTTCGTAGATACAAGAAAACTGTTAAAATTCTTCAGAAACGTCACTTTTGAAGTGTTTTCTTGTACTTTTAAGCCAATCAGAAACCCTACGGGCTCGGAAAGTGCAACGAAACCATCAAATTTTAGCTAGAAACTGTATTTTTGTCGATTTTTATTGAATTTGAACTATATTTCAACGTTTTTTGATGGTTCTGAGCCACCAAACACACTTAAAGCATGCAGAATCGACTCAGAATAGGAAAAGGAGACGTTTAGGTCAATTTTAAGCATTCTGGCGTTCGTAGATACAAGAAAACTGTTAAAATTCTTCAGAAACGTCACTTTTCAAGTGTTTTCTTGTACTTTTAAGCCAATCAGATACCCTACGGGCTCGGAAAGTGCAACGAAACCATCAAATTTTAGCTAGAAACTGTATTTTTGTCGATTTTTATTGAATTTGAACTATATTTCAACGTTTTTTGATGGTTCTGAGCCACCAAACACACTTAAAGCATGCAGAATCGACTCAGAATAGGAAAAGGAGACGTTTAGGTCAATTTTATGCATTCTGGCGTTCGTAGATACAAGAAAACTGTTAAAATTCTTCAGAAACGTCACTTTTGAAGTGTTTTCTTGTACTTTTAAGCCAATCAGATACCCTACGGGCTCGGAAAGTGCAACGAAACCATCAAATTTTAGCTAGAAACTGTATTTTTGTCGATTTTTATTGAATTTGAACTATATTTCAACGTTTTTTGATGGTTCTGGGCCACCAAACACACTTAAAGCATGCAGAATCGACTCAGAATAGGAAAAGGAGACGTTTAGGTCAATTTTATGCATTCTGGCGTTCGTAGATACAAGAAAACTGTTAAAATTCTTCAGAAACGTCACTTTTGAAGTGTTTTCTTGTACTTTTAAGCCAATCAGATACCCTACGGGCTCGGAAAGTGCAACGAAACCATCAAATTTTAGCTAGAAACTGTATTTTTGTCGATTTTTATTGAATTTGAACTATATTTCAACGTTTTTTGATGGTTCTGAGCCACCAAACACACTTAAAGCATGCAGAATCGACTCAGAATAGGAAAAGGAGACGTTTAGGTCAATTTTATGCATTCTGGCGTTCGTAGATACAAGAAAACTGTTAAAATTCTTCAGAAACGTCACTTTTGAAGTGTTTTCTTGTACTTTTAAGCCAATCAGAAACCCTACGGGCTCGGAAAGTGCAACGAAACCATCAAATTTTAGCTAGAAACTGTATTTTTGTCGATTTTTATTGAATTTGAACTATTGTGGCGGCACCGTCGGGTCTTTGGTATTTTTGCTTATTTATATTTAGTGTCCGAGTTTTTGTGCCGAGGGCCGTCACAAAAGAGTGCCCCTTAGGTCCTGGCCCGTGAGGGCCGATTCGGGGAATGAGAAGGGCAAATGAGACGCAGTCTCGCTCCATAGGTTATCTATTGTAAATTGGTAACACATTTTTGACGAGCTAACAGTTATCGGAGAGTTACATACTCAAACAAGAAAAAGGGGTGATTACGGTTACAGTATTAGGAACATTAACTGTGCATCTTACGTTAATATATGGACATAGAGAGACCAGGGCGGTGAACCCGGTATCTCGTTAAGATTACTGAATAAACGCATATCAAGCAGTAAGCGACGGAATCTTATCTATAAGAGTATAAATTTATGCCTTCGTTACGGAAGAACATAGAAACGTATTACATATGAACATTAAACTAGCCTATAACATTTTTAACTGAGGGTTGTCGGGGGGGGGGAGTTGCGATCAATCGTGGTAACAGGGTCACGAGTGCCTGGAAGGGTAGCGGGTCTCGCTTTTGGTTACTCCAGGCGCTCAAAGTGTATGGGCGAGCCCGAGGTTGGCACCGGGCCTTGAGGACGTAGAACTGTCCGTTTATCAAATTGAGGGCGGTGACAAGGTACACCGTTGGGAAAAACGGGGGGGGCACGAACCCTTGCTGTTTGGCATGGAGGGCCCACATCAAGCCGGAAAAAGCTGATCCGATACGGTGGATCATTGACTTGTCGAACCAGATTCATACCGCGGGCCTGTTGAGTCACCGTCGAATCGCCGGTAAGCGCCGATAAGGCGGCCTTCGCAAGGGCAGAACCGCATAAGTAGGTCAGTGGGACTTACATGTCAGCAGTTCAGCGATTGTATGGAAAAGTCGGAGGGGGAACCTCGGCGAAGCGCCACTGTCACTCAATGGAGAAGGTCGTGTTGGAAGCTGTCCTTCCGTACTTGGCACTAGCACAGCGGCCGGAAGTTGGGTATCACGATTAGACTAGGAAGCGGCCCATCCGCACGCGAGACTGAATTGGAATCGAATTGCCTTCTAATTCTAATCCGGTTGTTTTTATAGGGTTCTCGAGCGTGAGAATATCGAAGATAATGTAGCAAAAAAAATCTATTTCTCGCAATTCCGTCACCGGAAACGGCGGCAAGTGTTTTTATCAGTGCATTTCCCATAATTAATTGGCATCGGACCACCCAGAATGATAACGCATTCGTCAGACTTATTGGCCTTGATCTCAAGTGTTTGTATTGACCCCAAGTTTCCCATGCAAATGTGCATATTAGTTGCAACTGGATTGATTTGATTGGACGTGACGATGTTCTCCATATTTGGGCATGGAATGCATTTTGCTGATTATTCCTGGAATGAAGTGTGACTGTGTGGGGCCATGGGAAGCGATCGCTTGCCTTGAAGATTATGTTAATTGACAATACTGGGAAGTTCGGACTTTTGGTTCCCTGATAATGAAGAGTAGGCTCGTTATGAAAAAATACTGTGTGCCACAGTAGGGCTAATTTAAGGGTTGAAATTCCGGTTCACCACAACACTCCCCGCTTTAAGATGAAAATATGAGCCTCAAGGTGCTCGTATTTTCTCACAAGACTTATGACTACGTACAGAACTATGGTAACACGGTCCAGCAGTGAGGGTACTATTTTTGAAAGGTTTATTAAGGTGTGAAAGTTAACATACGTATCCTCGCTACTAGCTTACAAGTTTGGTTGCCGGGAATGCTCAGCTAGTCCCTTTTGGGCACTGGGTCTTCGGGGTTGGTAAATCTGCTTTCCTTCATCATTACGAAGCAGTGAGTGTTCCTTCTCGACGTGGTTTTCTTCGTCCGTGGATGAATCTAACTCAGTTTCGATAATCGTGGCTAACCGATTGGAGATGTTTTGATACAGCACTGCACCTCGCGCACTACACTGAATTGGTGATGGTTTAGCTGAGACAGCACGAGAAATACTGCGGGAAGTCTCCCGGGTGGTTGGGTTGTGACTGCGTTCATGAGCTGGTGCTGCCTGAGGGTCGGGTGGTGACGTTGAGGGGCCATCTGGCAAGGTTGCAGGTTGCGAACCCAGAAATGAGACAGGTCCGGGAGGCTGTGCTGGGATGTCGTAGCCGTGGGGATCATGCCAAGAGGCTGGCCTTGATACGGAGTTGCGTCCGGGGAAGCCCCATGTGAACCCGAGGTATGTCGGAGTGGGTGGACGGCTCGTGTTGGTGGTAGCCGCCCGTGGACGCCAACTGGCACTCCGAGCTCGAATGATGAGATAAAACATGAAACAAAGGAGTAGATTAATGGCGATTAACTCCAGGATCACGATGAGTATTTCCCACACCGCCCCCTCTACGGGGGTGGAATTGGTTGTATTGCAACATGCGGTGTACTGTAGTTCCGTGGATCGGCTTTGGTTTGGTCCGGGAACATTGCCGTGCTGTAGGTACAGGGAAATGTTATCCCCACACTGAGTGGACAAGAGGTAGAAGTTGTCCCTTGGGCTAATGTGGCCATTGGTTCGGTTATTGCCCGTTTTCCAGAAAAGGTGAACTTCTTCGGTGGAAGTCTCCGGAGATTCCCATGTGATGCTTGTGACGTCCAATCGTCCCTTGGCGGGACCTGGGCTAAGACTCCATTGTTGCTGATATTGTGACATGGTGTACAAACTACGTAAGACCTGCCGCGGTTAGCTTTTCCGCCTGACCACAAATCTCCACTGCCCACGTTACGCATGCGTTCTGCCCTTATATAAGTGATTACAGTATGAAATGCTATAATAGATTAGGGATGATAGTGATATTGGTCGCGGAGTTCTGGCAATCGTAGGCTATCAGCCGGTTTGTAAGGTGCCAAAGGAGGGGTAAAAGTACCAACCTCATGATGGTTTGATCTGTAAACAGATAGTCTGTATTATCCTTCGTCTGTGATTGTTTTCTTATCCTATCTTAATGCTAATAATCTATCCTATGGAGCGAAATTTTTGTATGCTTCTGAGTTCTATTCTAAGTGGTTATTCTTAATTGTAGGCTAAATATGTTTGCGGAGAACCCAGGGGTATTCTGGAACGTCTCCTTGCTACGAGTCTGGTACGGGTGATTGGGTTCCGGTTCTTGTTGAAGCGGAAGGTATTCATCTTGGTGTTGGATAGGGTCGGCTTCGTCTACCACTGGTAGTGATCTTGTTCAATTCTCTGTAATCGATACACAGTCGGAATTCAGGTTCTTCGCCTGGAATGGGTTTTTTCTCTATTAAGAGTGCAGGGGCACTCCATGGAGATTGGCTTTCTCTAATGATATCATTATCGAGGATTTCTCTTCGATGGTAGGGTACTCGGTAGGGTCTTTTGGTAATGGGTTGCACCGTTTCGATGATTATACGGTGCTTGACTCGACTTGTACATGTTAAGTGTTGGTCTGGTTTTCGGAAAATGTCGATGAATTCTGCTATTAATTTCTCAAGGGCTTTTTGATGGAAATTATTTTCCTTGGGGTAGTTTAATTTTTGATACAATTCCTCTATCTCTTGTTGCTTTTCTTCTTCTGTCAGTACAGTATTTATAGAAGCGTCTTCAACTTTAGGTTCGTTCTCTACCATGGCTTCAACACACGATCCCATGATTTTGTTTTTGGGTAGCTTTGTGCTTATGTTCAGAAAATTGACTATACGAATCGGGAGGTATTTTTGAGTTGCGCAGAGCACTCGGGCGACTAGTACGCCGGGCATTTGGGTATTGCGTGGTTCTATAATGATAAATGGCGAGTTGGCCTGACCCGTCATAATACCACAACAGATCGTCTGGCTTTTTGGTTGGAGTTCGATATCGTGAGCCAAACGAACTATATTTGAGTTGGCTTCTTTCTGAGTTGCCATACCCTGTTTCCTGTGAGATTTCTGCTCAATATCTCTCAACTCCGGTTCGGTATAGTTGTTTGGCCTCCGGAGGCTTTAATACAATTTCAGTTTCTTCATTACTCATATCTTTCTTTTTCATCGTAACTTCGTTATCTGTTATGTTAACTTCAGTATTGCTATTCTTAACTTCATTACATTTTACATTCTCACTATATCGGTTGCTATCAGCGTGTTGTTTAACTTTTGTGTTTTCTTTCTCTCCGACGTCGGTAAGTGGGTTTAGATTATCATTTTTGTTGCCTATTTCGCTAGTACAATTTCGCTGCCCTTTTGGCAATGCGGTACACGTGCAAAAATACTCTGCAGAGTTATCAGTAATTGTTCTAATGCTCATACTACTATAATTCTCTTGGTTATTCACTATTCCTTGTTCTACTTTGTTATTGCTTCTCTGTTCTATATTGTCATGGGTTTGATCACTGTATTGAGCCTTGTGGTGATTATTGTTCCTGAAGTTGTCATGTTGGTTATCTATGGCTGCGGTTAATGGTAGATGGCAACCTTGGATTTGTATGGTTTTAGCTGCCCAGCAAATTCGAACCCTAAATTTACTGAGAAAATCCAGCCCTACGAGTATGTCTCCCTTGAATTTGATATCATCGTAAACTATTATAAAATCATGTACAATTTCCGTTTCCTCGCTGAGTTGTAATGGGACTTGAATGATCCCTTCATATGGTATGGGTCTGCCTTGTACGTCGCGTATTACGAGAGCTATGCGTTGGATGACGGGTTTATCCAGAAGGTCAATGACTTCTCGTTTGATTAGTGATAAATCTGCTCCCGTGTCGACAAGGACCACTAATTGGTGTGAATTCCCTGTCACACAGAATCTATTGAGTTCGCTTATGTTCAGACGTATATAGCAGACCTGGCGCCTTGGAGTTTGGTAGGCTAATGTTGGTTGGGATTTGGGTGGGTCCCCTGGCGGACCGTAACCTTCCCCACGGGTTCGGTCCTCGAAAAGTTTAAAGGACGATTTCTTTCCTGATTCCTGGATGCGAAGAATGAGCGACTATTACTCGGTCCTTGTCTGCTGCATCCTTGGGCGTGCGTGCAACACGGCGGGTTTTGATATTGTTGTTGTCGTTGTCGACATTCTCTCTGAATATGTCCTTGTCTGCCGCATCGATAGCAGGTGATGTTCGACTTATCGTAAGAGGTCCTGTTCCTTCCCCACTCTGGCCTGGCATTTGTGTTTGCTGGGGTTCCTGATCCTCGGTGGGGTTGGTTTGTCCCTAGCCAGTGAGGAGGTCGGCCGTCTGGTCCGCGGACTCGGTTGTAATTTGCCTTCCACTGATCATTTGGCCTCTCTCTCTCTCCTGACCCTTGGTGGTATGGTTTTTCAGTCTCTTCATCCACTGCTGTAGATGTGGCTGCTGGTAGATTGACTTCGATCTTTCGTTGATAGGTACCCTTTCCGGTGCGTTTCTCGATGAACTCTTCCCTGATTGCTAGGGCGACTGCATTTTCGAAAGTGGCCGGTTGTGCCGACATGACTCGCTGTCCAATGGGCATCAACAGGCCTTCCATGAATTGTTCCAAACATTCCTCCTTTAGATGTTCTTTTCTCCATCTATCCTTATCACCGTCACCAGTTTTCTGATAAGTGGTTGCTGCCAGTACCTGAAGCCTTTCACTGAAGTCAGTGACTGACTCGCCCACTCGCTGCTTGCATGTCCTGAATTGAAGTGTGGCCTCGGTTGTGAATACAGGCCGTTCGTATCTCTTCTTTAATTCTGCCGACCACTCTTCCCAAGTGTCGGTGTCTCGTAATTTGTCATTCCATTCCAGTAAGCGACGAGCGTCTCCAGTCAGTTTTAGCTTGGCCACCTGTACCTTTTGCTTGTCATTCCAGCCTATCAGTTGACCGTAGTCCTCGATGTATCCCAGAAAGACTCGCACTGACCCTTCCCCTGAAAAGCTTGGAATTGATTCCAAGGTTACCGTTGGTGCCTCTGGTCGAGGAGGGTCGGTACCGTTTGTCATTATGAATTCTTTCGTTGGTGTTGGTGTTGGGTTATTTCTCCCACAGTTTTGTTTGTTTAAGTTATAGATCTTTTATCGAGTTATGATTTCTTTTTGAATTCGTAGTCTGAAAATAAGTTTCCAGAGTTATCACTCCTATCAGCTCCCGTGGTTGGTTCGTTTATGCGCTTCGGTGGTTAGTATTAGTGGTACTTGGAACGCGGGTATTCGCGAGATTCCTTTGTTGCTGATTGTCATTGAGGTGCCCCGATGGTTACCGATTGTCAACAACCCTTGGCTATTACTTCCTTTTGGATTATTGATCAATAAGGCACTAGCTTAATGTTCACAATTGATTAATCATTAATAATATTTACAAGTATGAACGTCACTTGGACTTGCAAGAAACGAGTCGCGATTGCGTGGTGTTTCTTGAATAATTTAAAAAGAATTTAGAGTTTCTGGTTTGTTAGTGGGAACCCACAGTTCTTAAGGTGTAGGAAAATATTCATGGGCGCGCAAGTCATTAAGGGTGGCCTTGAGAAATTTTGTTAATAACTTGTTAAAAGGACACGAAAGTCCTTAAGGGTAGTTTTGTATAGGAATTATTGTTGTTAAATTGTCAACGAAACATAGTTGCTTGATAAAAAGAAATCACTGTTGAGTGGTTACGAGAATTGCAAGTGCGTAATGGTAACTGGTTAAAATTATCCTTGTGGCTAACTTGTTAATGAAAACGCGTGTTCTTGATGGTGGTTTTATAAAAAAATACTTGTAGGCAACTATTAAGGTAAACGCAAGCCTTTTGTTTTAGAAAAAGATTTATTGGGTACGGTGGTTAGGCAGTTTTGAATACACTAGTGAAGCTACTGTTATTTAATTGCAATTAACGGGTGGTAGCATATGTTTAACGATGGTATGGGAATATTGCGCAGGTATTTCCTAAGTTGATAGATGACATGATCAGCTTTACGCGTTATTCTCAATCTTGAGAGGACGGGGTGCAGAATAAATGCGGGGGTTTTTGTTGTAACTAAGACCATCTGTTGGTTACGCGCGGTCTTCAGGAGTGTGCGACATCACGGCGAC
>JAKCWB010000235.1:0-17852 GCA_022388445.1 Zophobas atratus | reverse complement strand
TTTCGTTTTTCCCGGGTTTTAGGATTTTCGATGCTAAAAATACAAAACCCCTTAAAAAGTCTTTTTCTGAAATTTTAAAATTTTTTTTTTTGAACCAAAAAAATGAAAAATACCAAATTTTTCCTCGACATTTAAAGTTTTTAAAATTTGTTTTTGGGGGCTCCAAAACCAAAAAAAATTTTAAAATTGTTAAATTCAAAAAAACCAAAAAAACGTTTCTGAAAATTTATGGTTTCTTGTTTCCGACCCATAATGGTTTTAAAATTCAAAAACCCTTAAAAAAATGACTTTCTGAGTTTTAAAGTTTTTTTCTCAAACCCAAAATCAAAAAATTGATAAATTTCCCCTTTTTCCTATTCGACATCGCTGCTTAAAATTGTTTGGGGCCCCACCTGAAATAATTCAAATTCAATAAAAATCAAAAAAAATACATTTTTTCTAGCAAAAAAATTTGATGGTTTCGTTGCACTTTCCGAGCCCGTAGGTATCTGATTGGCTTAAAAGTACAAGAAAACACTTCAAAAGTGACGTTTCTGAAGAATTTTAACAGTTTTCTTGTATCTACGAACGCCAGAATGCATAAAATTGACCTAAACGTCTCCTTTTCCTATTCTGATTCGATTCTGCATGCTTTAAGTGTGTTTGGTGGCTCAGAACCATCAAAAAACGTTGAAATATAGTTCAAATTCAATAAAAATCAAACAAAAATACAGTTTCTAGCTAAAATTTGATGGTTTCGTTGCACTTTCCCGAGCCCGTAGGGTATCTGATTGGCTTAAAAGTACAAGAAAAAAACTTCAAAAGTAAACGTTTCTGAAGAATTTTAACAGTTTTCTTGTATCTACGAACGCCAGAAATGCATAAAATTGACCTAAACTTTCTCCTTTTCCTATTCTGAGTCGATTCTGCATGCTTTAAGTGTTTTTTGGTGGCTCAGAACCATCAAAAAACGTTGAAAATATAGTTTCAAATTCAATAAAAATCGACAAAAATACAGTTTCTAGCTAAAATTTGACCCTTAGGTGTATCTGATTGCTTAAATACAAGAAAACACTCAAAGTGACGTCTGAAGAATGTTTAAACAGTTTTCTTGTATCTACAACGCCAGAACATATAAAAGTGACCTAAACGTCCCTTTCCTATTCTGAGTCGATTCTGCAATGCTTTAAAGGTGTTTGTGCTCAGAACCATCAAAAAACGTTGAAATAGTTCAAATTCAATAAAATCGACAAAAACGTTTCCTTTGCTAAAATTTGATGGTTTCGTTGCATTCCGAGCCCGTAGGTGTATTGATTGGCTTAAAATCAGAAAACACTTCAAAAGTGACGTTCTGAAGAATATATAACAGTTTTCTGTATCACGACGCAAATGCGATAAAATTGACTACACGTCTCCTTTCCTATTCTGATCGATTCTGCATGCTTTAAAAAAAAAAAAAAAAAAAAAAAAAAAAAAAAAAAAAAAAAAAAAAAAAAAAAAAAAAAAAAAAAAAAAAAAAAAAAAAAAAAAAAAAAAAAAAAAAAAAAAAAAAAAAAAAAAAAAAAAAAAAAAAAAAAAAAAAAAAAAAAAAAAAAAAAAAAAAAAAAAAAAAAAAAAAAAAAAAAAAAAAAAAAAAAAAAAAAAAAAAAAAAAAAAAAAAAAAAAAAAAAAAAAAAAAAAAAAAAAAAAAAAAAAAAAATATGTTTTAAAAACAAAAAAAGTTCAAATTTAAAAATTTCACTTCACCAAAGTTGTTTCACGCCTTCAAATTTTCAAAGTTTAAATTTTTTGCTCGAACCAAAAAAAGTAAATTTTCCCAAAAAAAGGGCATCTTAATGTGTTTGTTAGCAAAAAAACCTTAATATAGTTCAAATTAATAAAAATCGACAAAACAGAAATTTTGGTTTCGTTGCACTTTCCGGGCCGAGGTATGAGGAAAATCAAAAACTTCAAATCGTTTCTAAATTTAACTTTCTTATTCCCCAAATTAAATTTAAATCTCTTTTTTGTCACCCACTTAAATTTTTTCCAAAAAAAAAAATTAATAATTAAAATTTAAAAACGACAAAAAGTTCAATAAATTAAATGGTTTCATTCCCGATTGGATGTTCTTAAATCAAAAAACATTAAAATCCAAAAATTTTAAAATTTTTTCTAGAAAGTCTAAATTACAACGCCTTTTATCTACGTTCCCTTTAATTTTGGGGTTAAAAAAAATTTTGAAAAAAAAATTCAAAAAATCAAAAAAATTTTAAAAATTTTGGGTTTCGTTGCACTTCCGAGCCGTAGGTATCTGAGTGGTAAAAGTCAAGAAACACCAAAGTGATTCTGAAGAATTTAACAGTTTTCTGTACTACAAACCCCAAAAGCTAAAATTACCAACTTCTTTTCCTATCGGGGGTTTTGGCTTAGGTGTTTGGTAAACCAAAAAAGAAAATAAATTAAAAAAAAAATTACATTTCTAGCTAAATTTTGTTTCTTTACTTTCGACCGTAGGGTATCTGATGGTAAAATACAAAAACACTCAAAATGACGTTTTTAAATTTTGTTTTTCCGAACCAAATGCAAAATTCCAATCTCCTTTTTTTGGTGTCTATCAAAGTTTTTAAAATCAAAAATTAAAAAAATTCAATAAAATTAAAAATTTATTTAAAAATTTGATGGTTTGCAAAAAAGGGTTCGGGGTTTTAAAGTACGAAAACCAAAGTTTAAATTTAACTTTCCTTTATTCGAACGCCAATGCTAAATTGTTGTCTTTTTTACGTTATTTTAAATTTTCCAAAATTTTAAAAATTAAATTTTAAATTCATAAAACCAAAATAAGTTTAAGCAAAATTAGTTTTCGATTTAACCCGGGTTTGGGAAAAAAAAAACTAAATTCTTTCTGAAATTAACATTTTTTGTTCTCAACCCAACAAAAATGAAAAATTTTTAAACCTTTCCAGTTTAAATTTTGGGTCGCTAAAAAATTTAAATATGTAAATCAAAAAAATCAAATTTTGAAATTTAGTTTTGTTTCCCCGAGGATATGCAAAAGTCCATTCAAAGTGGTTTAAATTTTTTTTTCCGAACCAAAATAAAAATTGAAAAGTTTTCTTTATCGACAAATCTTAAAATTTTGTGCTCAGAAAAAAAAACTTAAAATTTCAAACATAAAATCGCAAAAAATTTGTAAAAAGGCTGCTTTGCCTTTATCTGGGAAATCAGAAAATTTTGGGTTTCTAAATTTTAACATTTTTTTAAAAAACCAAAAATAATTTAAATTTTTTCCTTTCGAGCGTTGACTTAGGTTTTTGGGCAAAACATCAAAACTTGAAATTAGTTTTAATAAAACGCAAAATAAGACTAAAATTTTTTCTTCACTTCCCCGGGTTGGTGGCTAAAATCAAAAAACTTAAAATATTTCAAAAATTTTAAAAATTTCGTCACAAAGATGTTTGACCAAACGTTTTCTATCTAGTCACTTAAGTGGTTTGGGAAAAAAACTGAATTAGCAAATCATAAATAAAATCTTTTTAAAATTTGTGTTTGTTGTTTTCCCCCCCCCTTAGTTTATTTAAAACAAAAACATTCAAAATTTTAAATTTTCTTTTTTGACCAGAGATGCTAAAATTACAAACCTCTTTATTCTGGGGATTAAGTTTGTTAAACCAGAACATAAAAACTTAAATTTCAATTAAAATCGAAAATAAGTTTTTCTAGCTAAAATTGATTTGTTTTACCCGGGCTAGGCTAAAAAAGCACTTCAAAGGGAAAAAAAAAAAAAAAAAAAAAAAAAAAAAAAAAAAAAAAAAAAAAAAAAAAAAAAAAAAATTTTTGGGGTTTAAAAAAAAAAAACAAAAAAGGGCTAAAATTAAAATCTTTTCCTTTTGGCAAAAATTTTTTTTTTTTTTTAAAAAAAATTTTTAAAAAAAAAATTTAAAAAAAAATTGAAAATTTTTAAGTTTTCTTTTACCAAAAAAATTTTTAAAAAAAAAACCCCCCTTTTTTGGGTTTCTGAAAAAAAAATTTTTTTCAAACCCCAAATTTTTAAAAATTTTAAACCCCCCCCAAAAAAAAAATTATTTAGTTTTTTTGGTTTTATTTTAAAAATTTTGGGGTAAAAAAAAAAAAAAATCAAAAAAAAATCCAAAATGGGTTTTTAAAATTTGGGCGATTCAAACCCTAAACAAAAAAAAAAAAAAATTTTTTTCAAAAATTAAATTTTTTTTGGGGTTTTTTAAGAAAAAAAAATTAAATTAAAAAATTTTTTTTCCCCCTTTAATTTTGTTTTTTTTGGAAAATTTAAAAAAAAAAATTTTAAAAATAATAAAATTTTTAATTTTTCCCTTTTAAAAGGGTTTTCTTTTTAAAACCCAAAAAAATTTTAAAATAAAAACCTTTTTTTCCTTTTCTTTTTAAAATTTTTGCTAAAACCCCCAAATTTTAAAATTCTTTTATCAATTTTTTTGCTTTTTTTTTTTCCCAAAAAAAAAAAGGGGGGAAAATTATTAAAAATTTAAAAAAAAATTTTCATTTTCCAAAATTTTTTTCTTATTCAAACCCAAAAAAATTTTGAAAAAAAAAATTTTTTTTTGGGGGAAATTTTTAATTTTTTGCCAAAAAAAAAAGTTTTTCCCTTTTTTTATCGATTTGCATTTTAAGGGGTTTTTTGTGCCCCCACAAAAAGGAAAAAAAATTAAATTAAAAAAATCCAAAAATTTTTTAAAAAATTTTTCTTTTTCCACCCGAGGGAAATTTGGCTTAAAAGACAAAAACCCCTTAAAAAAATGACGTTTCTGAAGTTTTAAAAGTTTTTTGCCCGAAGCCAAATCAAAAATTGATAAGCCCCTTTTTTATTCGATCGTTCGAAAAAATGGGTTTGGTGGCCCCCCCAAAAATTTTTTTAAATTGTTAAATTCAAAAAAACCAAAAAAAAATTTTCTGAAAATTTATTTTTTTTTCCGACCCAGTTGCAAATTAAAAAAAATGACAAAAAACTTTTCCCTTAAAATTTGAGGTTTTTGCATTTTTGGGGGGTTTGATTTAAAAAAAAAAAAATTTTCAAAATTTTTTTAAAATTTTAAATTTTTTTCTAAAAAAAAAAAATTTTTCCAAACCCTTTTTTTTTCAAAAAAAAATTTTTAATTTTTTTGGGCTAAAAAAAAAACTTTAAAAATTTGCCCTTTAAAAAAGAAAAAATATTTTCTAAAAATTTATGGTTTCGTTCATTTATTTGGGTTCTGTCTAAAAGCAAAAAACCTTAAAATAAAATTTTAAGTTTTTCATTTTTTTTTAAAACCCCAAATGAAAAAAAATTGTGTCCTTTTTTCCAAGTGTTTATGTTTAAATTTTTTTAAACCACAAAAAACTTAAATAATTTTTTTTTAAAAAACCAAAAAAGTTTTTCAAAATTTTTGATTTTCCCCACTTTCCGAGGGGGGGTTCTGGGTTTAAAAACAAAAAATTAAAAGTCTTTTTAAAAATTTAAAACATTTTTTTTTTAAAAAAGGTCATAAAACCAAAAACCCCTTTTATTGGTCAAATTTTTTTTAATTTTGGGCCAAAAAAAAAAAAATTTTGTTAAATTTAAAAAAAATTAAAAAAATTTTTAAAAATTTTTAGGGGTTTTTAAAACCCCCCCGTGGGGATTATTGGTTAAAAATCGCCCCTTAAAAGGCGTTTCTAAAATTTAAAACCTTTTCTTTTCTAAACGAAATGAAAAATTGCTAAAGTTTTTTAAAACATCTTTTCCCTTTTAATTGTTTCAAAAAAAAAAATTAAAAAAATTGTTCTTTTTTCCAATAAAAATCAAAAAATTTTTTTTTAGTAAAATTTTTCAGATTTCCCGAGGGGTTTTTGTTGTTAAAAAAAAAAAAAAAGTTTTTTCCAAAATTTTCCTTTTTTTTAAAACCCGTAAAAATTGCCCAAAATTTTTTTCAACATCCCTTTTTTAATTTTTTAAAACCACAAAAAAAAATTTTAAATTCTTGAAAAAATCAGCGAAAAATTTGATTTTTTATACCCCCCAAAGGTCCTGAGGGTTTTAAAAAAAAAAAACCTTTCAAAAGGGCCTTTGAAAATTTTAACAGTTTTCTTGTATCTACGAACGCCAGAATGCATAAAATTGACCTAAACGTCTCCTTTTTCTATTCTGAGTCGATTCTGCATGCTTTAAGTGTGTTTGGTGGCTCAGAAACCATCAAAAAACGTTGAAATATAGTTCAAATTCAATAAAAATCGACAAAAATACAGTTTCTAGCTAAAATTGATGGTTTCGTTGCACTTTCCAAGCCTGTAGGGTATCTGATTGGCTTAAAAGTACAAGAAAACACTTCAAAAGTGACGTTTCTGAAGAATTTTAACAGTTTTCTTGTATCTACGAACGCCAGAATACATAAAATTGACCTAACGTCTCCTTTTCCTATTCTGAGTCGATTCTGCATGCTTTAAGTGTGTTTGGTGGCTCAGAAACCATCAAAAAACTTTGAAATATAGTTCAAATTCAATAAAAATCGACAAAAATACAGTTTCTAGCTAAAATTTGATGGTTTCGTTGCACTTTCCGAGCCCGTAGGGTATCTGAGTGCTTAAAAGTACAAGAAAACACTTCAAAAGTGACGTTTCTGAAGATTTTAACAGTTTTCTTGTATCTACGAACGCCAGAATGCATAAAATTGACCTAAACGTCTCCTTTTTCCTATTCTGAGTCGGTTCTGCATGCTTTAAGTGTGTTTGGTGGCTCAGAACCATCAAAAAAACGCTGAAATATAGTTCAAATTCAATAAAAATCGACAAAAAATACAGTTTCTAGCTAAAATTTGATGGTTTCGTTGCTCTTTCCGAGCCCGTTGGGTATCTGAGTGGCTTAAAAGTACAAGAAAACACTTCAAAAGTGACGTTTCTGAAGAATTTTTAACAGTTTTCTTGTATCTACGAACGCCAGAATGCATAAAATTGACCTAAACGTCTCCTTTTCCTATTCTGAGTCGATTCTGCATGCTTTAAGTGTGTTTGGTGGCTCAGAACCATCAAAAAACGTTGAAATATAGTTCAAATTCAATAAAAATCGACAAAAATACAGTTCTAGCTAAAATTTGATGGTTTCGTTGCACTTTCCGAGCCCGTAGGGTATCTGAGTGGCTTAAAAGTACAAGAAAACACTTCAAAAGTGACGTTTCTGAAGAATTTTAACAGTTTTCTTGTATCTACGAACGCCAGAATGCATAAAATTGACCTAAAAGTCTCCTTTTCCTATTCTGAGTCGATTCTGCATGCTTTAAGTGTGTTTGGTGGCTCAGAACCATCAAAAAACGTTGAAATATAGTTCAAATTCAATAAAAATCGACAAAAATACAGTTTCTAGCTAAAATTTGATGGTTTCGTTGCACTTTCCGAGCCCGTAGGGTATCTGAGTGGCTTAAAAGTACAAGAAAACACATTCAAAAGTGACGTTTCTGAAGAATTTTAACAGTTTTCTTGTATCTACGAACGCCAGAATGCATAAAATTGACCTAAACGTCTCCTTTTCCTATTCTGAGTCGATTCTGCATGCTTTAAGTGTGTTTGGTGGCTCAGAACCATCAAAAAACTTTGAAATATAGTTCAAATTCAATAAAAATCGACAAAAATACAGTTTCTAGCTAAAATTTGATGGTTTCGTTGCACTTTCCAGCCCGTAGGGTATCTGAGTGGCTTAAAAGTACAAGAAAACACTTCAAAAGTGACGTTTCTGAAGAATTTTAACAGTTTTCTTGTATCTACGAACGCCAGAATACATAAAATTGACCTAAACGTCTCCTTTTCCTATTCTGAGTCGATTCTGCATGCTTTAAGTGTGTTTGGTGGCTCAGAACCATCAAAAAACTTTGAAATATAGTTCAAATTCAATAAAAATCGACAAAAATACAGTTTTAGCTAAAATTTGATGGTTTCGTTGCACTTTCCGAGCCCGTAGGGTATCTGAATGGCTTAAAAGTACAAGAAAACACTTCAAAAGTGACGTTTCTGAAGAATTTTAACAGTTTTCTTGTATCTACGAACGCCAGAATGCATAAAATTGACCTAAACGTCTCCTTTTCCTATTCTGAGTCGATTCTGCATGCTTTAAGTGTGTTTGGTGGCTCAGAACCATCAAAAAACGTGAAATATAGTTCAAATTCAATAAAAATCGACAAAAATACAGTTTCTAGCTAAAATTTGGATGGTTTCGTTGCACTTTCCGAGCCCGTAGGGTATCTGAGTGGCTTAAAAGTACAAGAAAACACTTCAAAAGTGACGTTTCTGAAGAATTTTAACAGTTTTCTTGTATCTACGAACGCCAGAATGCATAAAATTGACCTAAACGTCTCCTTTTCCTATTCTGAGTCGATTCTGCATGCTTTAAGTGTGTTTGGTGGCTCAGAACCATCAAAAAAACGTTGAAATATAGTTCAAATTCAATAAAAATCGACAAAATACAGTTTCTAGCTAAAATTTGATGGTTTCGTTGCACTTTCCGAGCCCGTAGGGTATTCTGATTGGCTTAAAAGTACAAGAAAACACTTCAAAAGTGACGTTCTGAAGAATTTTAACAGTTTTCTTGTATCTACGAACGCCAGAATGCATAAACTTGACCTAAACGTCTCCTTTTCCTATTCTGAGTCGATTCTGCATGCTTTAAGTGTGTTTGGTGGCTCAGAACCATCAAAAAACGTTGAAATATAGTTCAAATTCAATAAAAATCGACGAAAATACAGTTTCTAGCTAAAATTTGATGGTTTCGTTGCACTTTCCGAGCCCGTAGGGTATCTGAGTGGCTTAAAAGTACAAGAAAACACTTCAAAAGTGACGTTTCTGAAGAATTTTAACAGTTTTCTTGTATCTACGAACGCCAGAATGCATAAAATTGACCTAAACGTCTCCTTTTCCTATTCTGAGTCGATTCTGCATGCTTTAAGTGTGTTTGGTGGCTCAGAACCATCAAAAAAAAAAGGTGGTGTGACGTAGTGTGTCATTGATGCGTCTTTTGTTGCTCCGTAAGTTGCCCTTTGTTTTACATATAATTTGCTAAATAATCCTCTAAACTTATTTCATATTTCGCATAAACCTCTATGTGCTGTAAACAGTCTTTTTTGAGCTGTTTGCAAATTTTAATGCGGTATTTGTGTTAAATTAACGTTATCTGATTACGTTTTATAGTTTCAATTTTAGCCACCAAGCGCTGAACTCTCTAAATTATTTTTATTCTAAAATGTGTTAATAATTTGTAGTTGGCAAAGGAATTTTTCCTCGTAACCTACGTAGGTTTATCTCTATTCGTTTACTTGTACTTTATAGCCTCGATTTTGTTGCTACAAAACAACAACATTTTGTTTGTTTACATAAGCGATTCGGGCAAGCGCCGCTCTGCGGCGCTGCCATTTGTTTATTTCGGATTGCTTGGTTAGCTTAACCAGTTATTGTTTTGTGTGCATTTCTATTAACATCAATTTGCATATTGTTTTTTAAAACCTACTTGTAATGGACGGTAAGTGTCCAAAATGTGCGGCAGTAGTTGATCCTGCTCTTGGTCTAGCTTGTGATTGGTGTGGTCGCTCGATGCACTACTCATGTCTTGCGATGCCCCCTGATGCGATTACGTCCTGTGATAGAGCTCGTAGGTTGTCATCCCATGCAAAGTTATTTTGTGCGGACTGTGCAGACAATTTTAATACATTTAAAGCACATTCTGGTTCTATCTCAGACATGTTTATTAAACAGCTTGGTGAGGTTGTTAAAAAAGAATGTCGAAGTCTTAATGAGGAAATAAACTCTTTGCGTACAGAAGTTAATATCCTGAAAAACAGCAATACTCTTCTTAATTCTCCGGGTTTTAATAGATCCGTAACTGAGCTAGTAAAGTGTGCAATCAGTTCAGAAATGGATACATTAAGAACTGATTTGACAGCCGTAAAGCAAGAGATGGAAAATTTAAAATTGAGCTATATCGATCTAGTTAAACTATTATCCAAAAATATTAGTCTCAACCCTTCAGCAGCTACTTCAAATGACTTCCCCCTTCCTTCTTATGCAGACAGAACACGCAGTACTGCTGAGACTAAAGTTCTGATTAAACCTAAACACAACAAACAGCCGGTGAATAAAACCAAAGGAGATATAATAGAAAAAATTAATCCTGTTAAAGAGAACCTTAAGTTCAAATCTGTTAAATCTACTTCATCAGGGGGTGTGATTCTCACGTGTGATGTTAAAGAAGCTGAGAAGCTTCAAAATATTGCCTGCGATAAATTATCGGATAATTATAAAATTCAAAATTTTGCGGATATAAAACCTCAAGTAAGAATAGTCGGTATACCCGGGTATATGGATCAAGAATCGGCTCTATGTAGTCTATTTAAGCAAAATGATACGACTTTTTCGCAACCATTGTCGTCTTACATATGTAGGAAATTTTGGTGACAAAGAGAAATAAAGATATCTTTCAATGTATTCTGGATGTAGATGTCGAAACTTATCGTAAATTGGTTTCTGGTAATAATTTGTTAGTTGGCCTCAACTCTTGCTCTGTGTACGATGATGTTAAGTTAGACGCTGTTTTAAATGCAACGGATTTAATCATGTAAGAAAGCATTGTAAGAGTGTACCCACATGTTCATTTTGTGCGGGATCACATACACTGGAGGACTGTCCGTTGGATAAAGACAAAATAGAATTAAAGAAATGTATTAACTGTAGTAAGCTTAAAGAAAAAGTAAATGTAAATGAAGAGGCTCCTGTTATTGACTGTACTCATGCTGCATGGGAATATAATTCCTGTACAGCCTTTAAGAATGCTGTTGCTAAGATTAATAAGGACGTATTTGGTATTGATCAGCAAAAAAATGATTTTTTATTACAACATTGAATAACACCTGTTCCACTAATGTATCACTAAATCTCAATTTCAGTCAAACTTCCGCAGTGTCACATTCAGAAAGCAGCTTTCAGTCCAATTTGTTTCCTTTTTTATTCAACATTTATTACCAAAACGTTAGGGGGTTACGTACAAAGACAGCTCAGTTGTTGATTGCATCATCTGATGTCCATTATGATCTGTTCGCCTTAACTGAAACATGGCTCACTTCTAACATCAAGAGCTCAGAATTATTTGATTTTCACCTATACCGCATTTTCAGGAGTGATCGTAATTCTATAGCAACGGGTATGCATCTGGGTGGAGGAGTTTTGCTCGCTATACGTAACATTTTTAATTGTTATGAATTAACTCTCTCGAGTACAATTCAAAATATATCGCTTGTGGATGTTGTGGGTGCTAAGATTAAAACAGGGACGGAGACTCTGTTTGTATTTTGTGTTTATATACCTCCACAAACACCCTTATCTGATTTTACGACGTTTTTTGAGGAATTTGGCATTTATTGTATGGACTTTAAAAATGTTATAATGATGGGCGATTTCAATGTGCCAGGTTTTGGTGCTAGTTCCCCAAAATCTGGTTCCAGGCAGGTTAATCAAATTAATAATTTTTTACATTTTTCTGGTCTTGATCAATATAATTCGATTCCCAACGCTAATGGTGTTATCTTAGATGTAGTCTTAACTAATCTTCATTCTACTTGCGATGTCGTTAGAGCTGCTCCCCTTCTCCGGGAAGATTTGCATCACCCTGCTCTTACCATAACTCTCCAGGGAGGCAATGACCTTCACGTCAAAAATGTACTTGCTGGTAATGTAAGTGTCACATATAATTTTAGGAAAGCAAACTATGCGACTTTGTATGAGGAAATTTCGAAAATCAATTGGTCTACTTTAGAAAGTTGCTGTAATGTTGATAGTGCTCTGCAGTGTTTTTATTCCAATATTTTCGATTTATTTGAATTGTATGTGCCGAAAAAGCGTTCCTATGACTGTGACAAGTACCCACCTTGGTTTAATAAATCTGTCATCATCCTTATTAAAGAGAAAAACAAAGCATGGATCAAATTCAAAAAGTCTCAGTTAGAACCCGACTTAGTTTGTTTCAAGAGATTGCGCTCTAGAGTCAAGGCGAGTATTAGGTCTGCATATAACACCTATGTGCGGAAAACGGAGCAGGAACTTAAGTCGAACCCATATATGTTTTGGACTTTTGTTAAAAACCTTAACAAGGATAATTTTTTTCCTAATATTATGACATATGGGGACCAAGAACTGACTTCTCCACAAGACATCGTTAACAAGTTTGCCAGTTATTTTGCATCAAATTTCTCAGACTCGTCATATGGACTAAACACGCCCTCTTTAGATTCTTGCGGTAATAACAATTTAATATATCTTTCATCTATTACAATAGAAGAAGTACTAGTTGCAATTAGAACTCTTAGCAACAAGTTTACATCAGGACCTGACGGTATTCCATCCTTTCTTGTTAGAGATTGTGGTTCTGTCCTTGCAGAACCTCTATGTATCGTTTTTAATTTAATTATCACTACTGGTTGTTTTCCGGAGCAGTGGAAACTTTCTAAAGTTATTCCAATTTTGAAAAAAGGAGACAAGTCTAATATTTCTAACTATCGACCCATTTCTGTTATAAGCAATTTTTCAAAAATTCTTGAGACAATTATATTCACAAGGATAAGTAAATCGGTTGATATCCGACTCACCGATAACCAACATGGCTTTGTACATGGGCGATCAACATTAACTAATCTTGCTAGTGTTACACAGACTATATGTAGAACCTTAGATAAGTCCAGTCAAATGGACGTGCTTTATATTGATTTGGAAAAAGCTTTTGACAGATTAGATCATAATATACTTTTAAAGAAACTCTCTTTATTTGGGTTTTGTCAGTCCCTGGTTGATCTCTTCGCCTCCTATCTGTCAAATCGCCATCAGTACGTTCAATGTCGTTGCCACAATTCAAATTATTACCATCAAAAATCTGGCGTTCCACAGGGCTCGGTTCTGGGGCCCCTGCTTTTTAATATATTTATTAATGATGTCCACACAGTGATTGATGTTGATTTTGCCCTCTATGCTGACGATCTAAAACTATACAGTCGAATTCTAAATAATTATGACTGCCTTCACCTACAAAATAATATTACAAGTGTCCTTCAGTGGTGTTCGGACAACAACATGAAAATAAATCGAAGTAAATGTCGGATTATGAGCTTTTCTAAGAAGAAGACGCTACTTAATTTTAGTTATAGTGTTGGATCGCACGTTATCGAAAGACCAGAGTTTGTCGATGATCTTGGGGTCACTTTTGATAAATCATTGACATTTAATAAGCATATTGATAACATTATTGCTAAATCCTACAAGACACTTGGTTTCGTATTGCGTACGTCAAAGCATTTTCTTAATTATGAGACAACCCTTTATTTATTTAAGACATTGGTGCGATCTAAATTAGAGTATGCTTCCATAATATGGAATCCAGTAACACAAACTGGTATGAGTGTGCTTGAGAACGTACAACGACGTTTTCTGAAGTGCCTTGTATACCGCCTAGACGGTGTCTATCCAATCCGTGGTTTTCCACAAGGGGATCTTCTGAACAGATTTCAACTCCACTCTTTAGAATCTCGCAGGAATATATTAGGGATTTTGTTTTTATGGTCACTAATTAACGGTACATCAGTTAGTCCTAACTTACTACAAGGTATTATGTTTAGAGCACATCTTATTAGATCCAGAAATCTAGAGCTATTTTATCCTGAAACATCCCGCACAAATCTCCTGGCAAATTCTCCGCTAAGTTGGATACAGCGTTTATATAACAAATTACTCAAAGACATCCCAGAAATAGATATTCATTTCGATTCGAAATATAAGTTAAGAAAGAAATTGTGGGAATACTACAGTTTAGCGCTAGTAATACCTAACCGGATTTAGAGCTTGGTTATAAACATATATTATTTTTTGGTTGTTTTCATGTCTTCTCTGTTTCTCGTTAAGATAAAGTATTCAATATATCTTATCTTTATATTTTATTTTTTTTAGTTTTGTTAGGGCTCCGTAATTGGGTTCGATCCTGTTGGTGACCCTCTTTAATTAATAATAATAATAATAATAATATATAATAATAAAAAAACGTTGAAATATAGTTCAAATTCAATAAAAATCGACAAAAATACAGTTTCTAGCTAAAATTTGATGGTTTCGTTGCACTTTCCGAGCCCGTAGGGTATCTGAGTGGCTTAAAAGTACAAGAAAACACTTCAAAAGTGACGTTTCTGAAGAATTTTAACAGTTTTCTTGTATCTACGAACGCCAGAATGCATAAAATTGACCTAAACGTCTCCTTTTCCTATTCTGAGTCGATTCTGCATGCTTTAAGTGTGTTTGGTGGCTCAGAACCATCAAAAAACGTTGAAATATAGTTCAAATTCAATAAAAATCGACAAAAATACAGTTTCTAGCTAAAATTTGATGGTTTCGTTGCACTTTCCGAGCCCGTAGGGTATCTGAGTGGCTTAAAAGTACAAGAAAACACTTCAAAAGTGACGTTTCTGAAGAATTTTAACAGTTTTCTTGTATCTACGAACGCCAGAATGCATAAATTGACCTAAACGTCTCCTTTTTCCTATTCTGAGTCGATTCTGCATGCTTTAAGTGTGTTTGGTGGCTCAGAACCATCAAAAAACGTTGAAATATAGTTCAAATTCAATAAAAATCGACAAAAATACAGTTTCTAGCTAAAATTTGATGGTTTCGTTGCACTTTCCGAGCCCGTAGGGTATCTGATTGGCTTAAAAGTACAAGAAAACACTTCAAAAGTGACGTTTCTGAAGAATTTTAACAGTTTTCTTGTATCTACGAACGCCAGAATGCATAAAATTGACCTAAACGTCTCCTTTTCCTATTCTGAGTCGATTCTGCATGCTTTAAGTGTGTTTGGTGGCTCAGAACCATCAAAAAACGTTGAAATATAGTTCAAATTCAATAAAAATCGACAAAAATACAGTTTCTAGCTAAAATTTGATGGTTTCGTTGCACTTTCCGAGCCCGTAGGGTATCTGATGGCTTAAAAGTACAAGAAAAACACTTCAAAAGTGACGTTTCTGAAGAATTTTAACAGTTTTCTTGTATCTACGAACGCCAGAATGCATAAAATTGACCTAAACGTCTCCTTTTCCTATTCTGAGTCGATTCTGCATGCTTTAAGTGTGTTTGGTGGCTCAGAACCATCAAAAAACGTTGAAATATATTCAAATTCAATAAAAATCGACAAAATACAGTTTCTAGCTAATTTGATGGTTTCGTTGCACTTTCGAGCCCTGGGTACTGAGTGGCTTAAAAGTACAAGAAACACTCAAGTGACGTTCTGAAGATTTTAACGTTTCTTGTATCTACGAACGCCAGAATGCATAAAATGACCTAAAACGTCTCCTTTTCCTATTCTGAGTCGATTCTGCATGCTTTAAGTGTGTTTGGTGGCTCGAACCATCAAAACGTTGAAAAGTTCAAATCAAAAAATCCAAAATACAGTTTCTTAAATTTATGGTTTCGTTGCCTTTCCACGCGCAGATGCTAATTGCTAAAGTCAAACCTTCAATCTTCTGAAGATTTAACTTTTTGTTGGTCTCAAACCCAAAACAATAATAAATTCAAAACCTTTCATATCGTTTCTGCATTTAGGTTTTGTGGCTCAGAACCACAAAAGACTGAATTTAAATTCAATAAAAATCAAAATAAGTTTTTTCTACTAAATTTGGATGTTTCGTTCCACTTTCCGAGCCGCAGGTTGGTGTCTAACAGTACAAAAAACACTTAAAGTGAGTTCAAAATTTAACAGTTTCTTGTTCTACAAAATAGATCATAAAATTGACCTAACGCCTTTTCTATTCTGAGTCGATACATTAAAGTGTTTGTGCTCGAAATCAAAAACGTGAAATATATTCAAATCATAAAACGACAAAATACAGTTTCTAGCTAAAATTTTGTTTGTTGCTTTCGACCCTAGTATTGAGTAAGTCAATAAAAACTCAAAAATACGTTTCTAAATTTTAAATTTTTTGTTCATTTCGAGCCGATATAAAATTGCTAAAAACAAGCCTTCATTCTTTCTGAGATTTTACAGTTTTGTTTGGTGCTCAAACCATCAAAAATTGAAATAAGTTCCTTTTCATATCGAAATCGTTTCTCAGCTAAATTTGTGGTTTGGTTGCTTCAGACCTCAGAATTGATTGTTAAATTCAAAAAAATTCCAAAATACGTTTCTGAAAATTTTAAGGTTTTTCTTTATCACGAAGGATCGAATGCTTAAAAGACCAAACCCTTTCATTCTGATCTTCGATGTTTAAGTTTTTGTGTAGAACCAATCAAAAATTGAATAGTTCATTTCATAAATTCGAATCATCTTCTGCTTAATTTATGGTTTCTGAACATTCAAACCGTTAGTATTATGCTTAAAAAACATGAAAAATACAGTTTTCTGAAAATTTATGTTTTCCTTTAAGCCGAGCGAATGCATAAAATACCAAAACCCTTCAAATCTTCGATGATTTTAAGTTTTTTTTGGACCAGAACATAAAAACCTAAATTCTTCAGTCAATCATAAAAATCGACTAATATGTTCCAGCTAAAATTTGAATTCGTTCACTTTCGAACCCAGTTTCTAAGTGTTAAAGTCAGAAAACACTCAAAAGTGATTTTGAAAATTTTAACAGTTTCTTATTGAACGCCAGAAGCATAAAATTGACTAAACGTCTTTTCCTATTTGAGTCGATTTGAGCTAAGTGTTTGTGCTCAGAACCATCAAATTGATTAGTTCAAATTCAAAAAAATCGACAAAATACATTCTACTAAAATTGATGTTTCGTTCACTCCAGCCTAGGGTATCTGTGGCTTAAAGTACAGAAAAAAACTTCAAAAGTGACGTTCTGAAGAATTTTAAAAGTTTTCTTTATCTACGAACGCCAGAATGCATAAAATTTGACCTAAACGCTCTCGTTTTCCCTATTTACGTTCTGATCTTTAAGGTGTTTGTCAAACATCAAAAACGTTACTATGTTCAATTCAATAAAATCGACAAAATAGTTTCTAGCTAAAATTGATGGTTTCGTTCATTTCACCCTAGGGTTCTAGCTAAAAGTACAGAAAACCTTCAAGTGACGTTTCGAAGAATTTTAAAGTTTTCTTGTATCTACGAACCCAAATGATAAAATTCTAAACGTTCTTTTCTACGAGCGATTCTGCTCTTTAATGTGTTTGTGGCTCGAACCATCAAAAAAGTTGAATGTCAAATCAAAAAATAAAATAATTCACAAAATAGTTTTGCATTTCGAGTTGTGACTTGGCTAAAGTAGAACTTAAAAGTACGTGAAAATTAAAGTTTTCTGAAATTTACAAGCTCAGAAGCAAATACTAAATCTTCTTCCTATTGAGTCGATTTGCATGCTTTAAGTGTTTTGTGGCTCAGAACCATCAAAAAACGTTGAAAAATTAAATTCAAAAAAATCGACAAAAAACAGTTTCTAGCTAAAATTTGATGGTTTCGTTGCTTTCCGAGCCCGTAGTATCTGATGGCTTAAATAAAGAAAAACTTCAAAATGGACGTTTCTAAGTTTTTTTTCAACAGTTTATTGTATTCTATCCAGATCATAAATTGACCTAAGTTTTTGTCAAAATAAAAAACGTATTTCATTATAAAATGCAAACATTCTACTAAAAGTGTTAGTTCATTTCAAAAAAATCGACAAAATCATTCTACTAAAATTAGGTTTCGTTGCATTTCACAGGGTATCTGATCTAAAAGTACAAAACACTCAAAAGTGACGTTTCTGAGATTTTAAAGTTTTTTGTCTAGACCAAAAAAAAATTGTAAATTCTTTTCATCATCGAATAAATGATAAAATGATTCTAGACTAAAAAACGTTGATGTTCATTCTCAATAGTATTTAAAAAAAAACTTCAAAAGTTTA
>JAKCWB010000234.1:0-17958 GCA_022388445.1 Zophobas atratus | reverse complement strand
AGAAAACACTTCAAAAGTGACGTTTCTGAAGAATTTTAACAGTTTTCTTGTATCTACGAACGCCAGAATGCATAAAATTGACCTAAACGTCTCCTTTTCCTATTCTGAGTCGATTCTGCATGCTTTAAGTGTGTTTGGTGGCTCAGAACCATCAAAAAACGTTGAAATATAGTTCAAATTCAATAAAAATCGACAAAAATACAGTTTCTAGCTAAAATTTGATGGTTTCGTTGCACTTTCCGAGCCCGTAGGGTATCTGAGTGGCTTAAAAGTACAAGAACATTCAAAATGAGTTCTGAGAATTTTAACAGTTTTTTGTTCTCGACGCCGAATGCATAATGACCTAACCTCCTTTCTATTCGAGCGATCTCATGCTTAGTGTGTGGTGCTCAGAACCATAAAAACGTTAAATTAGTTCAATCATAAAATCGACAAATACGTTTCTACTAAATTTGATGGTTTCGTGCACTTCGAGCCGTGGTATCTGAGTGCTAAGTAAAGAAAACCTTCAAAAGTGACGTTCGAAGAATTTTAACAGTTTTCTTGTATCTACGAACGCCAGAATGCATAAAATTGACCTAAACGTCTCCTTTTCCTATTCTGAGTCGATTCTGCATGCTTTAAGTGTGTTTGGTGGCTCAGAACATCAAAAAAACGTTGAAATATAGTTCAAATTCAATAAAAATCGACAAAAATACAGTTTCTAGCTAAAATTTGATGGTTTCGTTGCACTTTCCGAGCCGTAGGGTATCTGGTGGTTAAAGTACAAGAAAACACTTCAAAAGTGACGTTTCTGAAGAATTTTAACAGTTTTCTTGTATCTACGAACGCCAGAATGCATAAAATTGACCTAAACGTCTCCTTTTCCTATTCTGAGTCGATTCTGCATGTTTAAGTGTGTTTGGGGCTCAGAACCATCAAAAACGTTGAAATATAGTTCAAATTCATAAAAATCGACAAAAATACAGTTTCTAGCTAAATTGATGGTTTCGTTGCACTTCGAGCCCGTAGGGTATCTGAGTGGCTTAAAAGTACAAGAAAACACTTCAAAAGTGACGTTTTGAGAATTTTAACAGTTTTCTTGTATCTACGAACGCCAGAATGCATAAAATTGACCTAAACGTCTCCTTTTCCTATTCTGAGTCGATTCTGCATGCTTTAAGTGTGTTTGGTGGCTCAGACCATCAAAAAACGTTGAAATATAGTTCAAATTCAATAAAAATCGACAAAAATACAGTTTCTAGCTAAAATTTGATGGTTTCGTTGCACTTCCGAGCCGTAGGGTATCTGGTGGTTAAAAGTACAAGAAACACTTCAAAGTGACGTTTCTGAAGAATTTTAACAGTTTTCTTGTATCTCGAACGCCAGAATGCATAAAATTGACCTAAACGTCTCCTTTTCCTATTCTGAGTCGATTCTGCATGCTTTAAGTGTGTTTGGTGGCTCAGAACCATCAAAAAACGTTGAAATATAGTTCAAATTCAATAAAAATCGACAAAAATACAGTTTCTAGCTAAAATTTGATGGTTTCGTTGCACTTTCCGAGCCCGTAGGGTATCTAGTGGCTAAAAGTACAAGAAAACATTCAAAAGTGACGTTTCTGAAGAATTTTAACAGTTTTCTTGTATCTACGAACGCCAGAATGCATAAAATGACCTAAACGTCTCCTTTTCTATTCTGAGTCGATTCTGCATGCTTTAAGTGTGTTTGGTGGCTCAGAACATCAAAAAACGTTGAAATATAGTTCAAATTCAATAAAAATCGACAAAAATACAGTTTCTAGCTAAAATTTGATGGTTTCGTTGCACTTTCCGAGCCCGTAGGGTATCTGGTGGCTTAAAAGTACAAGAAAACACTTCAAAAGTGCGTTTCTGAGAATTTTAACAGTTTTCTTGTATCTACGAACGCCAGAATGCATAAATTGACCTAAACGTCTCTTTTCTATTCTGAGTCGATTCTGCATGCTTTAAGTGTGTTGGTGGCTCAGAACCATCAAAAAACGTTGAAATATAGTTCAAATTCAATAAAAATCGACAAAAATACAGTTTCTAGCTAAAATTTGATGGTTTCGTTGCACTTTCCGAGCCCGTAGGGTATCTGAGTGGCTTAAAAGTACAAGAAAACACTTCAAAAGTGACGTTTCTGAAGAATTTTAACAGTTTTCTTGTATCTACGAACGCCAGAATGCATAAAATTGACCTAAACGTCTCCTTTTCCTATTCTGAGTCGATTCTGCATGCTTTAAGTGTGTTTGGTGGCTCAGAACCATCAAAAACGTTGAATATAGTTCAAATTCAATAAAAATCGACAAAAATACAGTTTCTAGCTAAAATTTGATGGTTTCGTTGCACTTTCCGAGCCGTAGGGTATCTGAGTGGCTTAAAAGTACAGAAACACTTCAAAGTGACGTTTCTGAAGAATTTTACAGTTTTTTGTATCTACGAACGCAGAAGCATAAAATTGACCTAAACGTCTCCTTTTCCTATCTGAGTCGATTCTGCATGCTTTAAGTGTGTTGGTGGCTCAGAACATCAAAAAACGTTGAATATAGTTCAAATTCAATAAAAATCGACAAAAATACAGTTTCTAGCTAAAATTTGATGGTTTCGTTGACTTTCGAGCCGTAGGGTATCTGAGTGGTTAAAAGTACAAGAAACACTTCAAAGTGACGTTTCTGAAGAATTTTAACAGTTTCTTGTATCTACGAACGCCAGAATGCATAAAATTGACCTAAACGTCTCCTTTTCTATTCTGAGTCGATTCTGCATGCTTTAAGTTGTTTGGTGGCTCAGAACATCAAAAAACGTTGAAATATAGTTCAATTCATAAAATCGACAAAAATACAGTTTCTAGCTAAAATTGATGGTTTCGTTGCACTTTCCGAGCCGTAGGGTATCTAGTGGCTTAAAAGTACAAGAAAACACTTCAAAAGTGACGTTTCTGAAGAATTTTAACAGTTTTCTTGTATCTACGAACGCCAAATGATAAAATTGACCTAAAGTCTCTTTTCTATTCTGAGTCGATCTGCATGCTTTAAGTGTGTTTGGTGCTCAGAACATCAAAAAACGTTGAAATATAGTTCAAATCAATAAAATCGAAAAAATACAGTTTCTAGCTAAAATTTGAGGTTTCGTTGCACTTTCCGAGCCCGTAGGTATTGAGTGGTTAAAGACAAGAAACTTCAAAAGTGACGTTTCTGAGAATTTTAACAGTTTTCTTGATCTACGAACGCCAGAATGCTAAAATTGACCTAAATCTCTTTTCCTATCTGAGTCGATTCTGCATGCTTTAAGTGTGTTTGGTGGCTCAGAACCATCAAAAAACTTGAAATATGTTCAAATTAATAAAAATCGACAAAAATCAGTTTCTAGCTAAAATTTGATGGTTTCGTTGCACTTTCCGAGCCCGTAGGGTATCTGAGTGGGTTAAAAGTACAAGAAAACACTTCAAAAGTGACGTTTCTGAAGAATTTTAACAGTTTTCTTGTATCTACGAACGCCAGAATGCATAAAATTGACCTAAACGTCTCCTTTTCCTATTCTGAGTCGATTCTGCATGCTTTAAGTGTGTTTGGTGGCTCAGAACCATCAAAAAACGTTGAAATATAGTTCAAATTCAATAAAAATCGACAAAAATACAGTTTCTAGCTAAAATTTGATGGTTTCGTTGCACTTTCCGAGCCCGTAGGGTATCTGAGTGGCTTAAAAGTACAAGAAAACACTTCAAAAGTGACGTTTCTGAAGAATTTTAACAGTTTTCTTGTATCTACGAACGCCAGAATGCATAAAATTGACCTAAACGTCTCCTTTTCCTATTCTGAGTCGATTCTGCATGCTTTAAGTGTGTTTGGTGGCTCAGAACCATCAAAAAACGTTGAAATATAGTTCAAATTCAATAAAAATCGACAAAAATACAGTTTCTAGCTAAAATTTGATGGTTTCGTTGCACTTTCCGAGACCGTAGGGTATCTGAGTGGCTTAAAAGTACAAGAAAACACTTCAAAAGTGACGTTTCTGAAGAATTTTAACAGTTTTCTTGTATCTACGAACGCCAGAATGCATAAAATTGACCTAAACGTCTCCTTTTCCTATTCTGAGTCGATTCTGCATGCTTTAAGTGTGTTTGGTGGCTCAGAACCATCAAAAAACGTTGAAATATAGTTCAAATTCAATAAAAATCGACAAAAATACAGTTTCTAGCTAAAATTTGATGGTTTCGTTGCACTTTCCGAGCCCGTAGGGTATCTGAGTGGGTTAAAAGTACAAGAAAACACTTCAAAAGTGACGTTTCTGAAGAATTTTAACAGTTTTCTTGTATCTACGAACGCCAGAATGCATAAAATTGACCTAAACGTCTCCTTTTCCTATTCTGAGTCGATTCTGCATGCTTTAAGTGTGTTTGGTGGCTCAGAACCATCAAAAAACGTTGAAATATAGTTCAAATTCAATAAAAATCGACAAAAATACAGTTTCTAGCTAAAATTTGATGGTTTCGTTGCACTTTCCGAGCCTGTAGGGTACCTGAGTGGGTTAAAAGTACAAGAAAACACTTCAAAAGTGACGTTTCTGAAGAATTTTAACAGTTTTCTTGTATCTACGAACGCCAGAATGCATAAAATTGACCTAAACGTCTCCTTTTCCTATTCTGAGTCGATTCTGCATGCTTTAAGTGTGTTTGGTGGCTCAGAACCATCAAAAAACGTTGAAATATAGTTCAAATTCAATAAAAATCGACAAAAATACAGTTTCTAGCTAAAATTTGATGGTTTCGTTGCACTTTCCGAGCCCGTAGGGTATCTGAGTGGCTTAAAAGTACAAGAAAACACTTCAAAAGTGACGTTTCTTAAGAATTTTAACAGTTTTCTTGTATCTAATACTTTGAATTGCACTCCTCTAGATTTATCAATAGTTTGTAGTGAAATTCCATGCATTGACATTACAGGTGTCAAAATATTGAGTCTTAAACATAATATTATTATAATTGTAGTATATATACCTCCCAGTACAAACATTCGTGATTTTAATAAGTTTTTTGAGTCTTTACAATCTCTTGATATTATGATTAACTCTAATCTAGTATTGCTGGGTGATTTTAACGTTCCTAATTTTAGTTTTGGCATTTCAGATCAATTTACATTTACTCTCTCCAATTTTAGTGAGTTTAATAATTTTGTTCAATATAATAACGTTTGGAATTCGCATCAACATATTCTTGATTTAGTTTTTTCAAATGTGAATTGTCATGTTAATCTGGCTCATTTTGGTCTTGTAAATTTAGATTCACATCACCCACCTCTGGATATATACGTGGATAACAAAAATTCATCACAGTGTAGATTCCCTATAAATATTAATGCAAGCCAGTATAATTTTAAAAAGGCGAACTTTCAACTGCTTTATGAAATGTTGTCGTCCTGTAATTGGGAATATAATGATGATGTTATAGACGTCGACCAGGCATGCTTGTTATTTTACAGTAAGTTATATGAAATACTTGATTTAACCGTTCCCAAAACTAAGCTGAGGAGTGTGTATCGCTTTAAGTTTCCACCGTGGTTTAATGAGGAAATAATGCATCATATTAGACAAAAGGATAAGTTTCATAAGTTGTATAAAAAGTATAAATCGGATTACTATTACCACTTATTTAAGCAACAGAGATCTCTTTGTAAACAACTTGCAGATGCTGCTTATAAAAACTATATTTCTAATATTCAGAGCTGTATCTCTAATGATCCTAAAGCTTTTTGGTCATTCATTCAAAATAAAAAGGGTGGTACGAGAATTCCTTGCTTCATGAGATATAAAGATTCAGATCTGTCCTCGCCCACTGATATAGTTGATGCTTTTGGGGAATTTTTTGATAGCGTGTATATTAATTCTGATCCTTTATATGCTGATAGCTTAATAAGTGATATTGCTCCGCAACTAAATGTTTCTGTTGACTCTGTTACTGAGGAGGATATTCTATTTGCATTGAAAAAGTCAAAAGACACCATGACTGCAGGACCTGATGGTATACCCAGTTTTTTATTGCGTGACTGTGCATGTCTTTTTGTTTCACCTCTTCTAAAATTATTTAATCTTATATTGCAAAAGAGTACTATGCCCGCTCTTTGGAAGCAAACATGCATTTGTCCTGTGTATAAATCAGGTGATGTCACTGAGATTAAAAATTATCGTCCCATAAGCCTGTTGTGCAACTTTGCGAAGATTTTCGAGACAATTTTGTATAAACATATTTATTCTAGAGTTAGTCCTTTCATTAATTCCTGTCAGCATGGTTTCGTTCAAAAAAGATCAACTGTCACTAATTTAGGTTGTTTTGCACAATATGTTTCAGAAATAATTGACAATAGAGGTCAAGTGGATTCAATTTATATGGACATAAGCAAAGCTTTTGATCAGATTGATCACTTTATATTACTGAGTAAATTAAAAGCGTATGGGTTTTCTGATCAACTGATTTCATTTTTTCGTGAATATCTTACCAAAAGGGAACAAAGAGTACGATATCGAAATTTTTACTCGAGTCCAATTTATCCAACATCCGGAGTACCCCAAGGATCCAACTTGGGACCACTCTTGTTTCTTATTTTTATCAATGATATCACAGTTGAGGTATCTTGTAAAGCACTACTTTTCGCTGACGACTTGAAATTATTTTTAGAAATTAAAAGTGAAGAAGACTGCATGACACTTCAGAATAATATAAAGCACATTGCAGAATATTGTAAAAAAAACTGTTTAACTCTTCTCTGTCCTCAATGCAATGGTATTTTTAAAGTGCCAATGTACAATTACTTTACTGAATCCCCGAGTTCTGTTGCTTCCAATTTTGCTTCTATTCTCCAAAACCCCGATGTGAGATCTGTAATTAAAAGTATATTTTCAGATGAAAATGCTAAATTATTGTCTGAACTAAATAAATTAAAATTGGAAGTCGATGAGTTAAAACGATCAAATGCTGAATTGTTGAAGGTACTATCTGCAGGTAATAATGATAAAAACTTGGTAAACAATGGTGGCGATAATGCTAATGATAATTTTCCGTTAAATATTGGTGCTGTTAAATCTTATGCATCTAAGTTAGCTGGCGCTGGATCTCAATCTAAGGTAATGATCAAACCTAAAAATGCGCAAAAAGCCTTGCAAACACAAGAAGACCTATTGCTTAATGTTAATTTGCTGCAAGAAAATATTCATGTAACAAATTCTAAAAAAGGTAAAGATGGGGCGATTATTGTAGGTTGTAATGATAAGGAAAACTCGAAGAGACTTGAACAACTTGCTTCCAACAAATTGTCAAAGGACTACGACGTTTTTGTATTGAGGTCTGAACATCCGAAAATAAAAGTCGTAGGTATACCATCTTGTATTGATAAGGAATCATTATTGGATTATCTTAAGTCACAAAACCCTGATTTACTTGCTAATGCGACTGAATATCGCTTACTTCACTTATGGTCGTTGAGAAAGAACAAGAAAATCTTCCAAGCTACAATTCAACTTGATCTAATTACCTATAACAAAGTGATGAATGCTGGAGGTATGTTAGTTGGTTTAAATATATGTAAAGTATACGATGATACTAAGGTTAGTCGTTGTTTTAAGTGTAATGGTTTTAACCATACCCAAATTAGATGTCCACGACCTAAAGTATGCCCGATATGTGCGGAGCAGCATGAAGCCAGTGCTTGTAAATCTCTTGTTAAGGCATGCATTAACTGTCAGAACTTAAAGATTGTACACGGTTTTGATGTTGAGGTCAATCATCCAGCATTTGATTATAACAATTGTTTTGCTTATAAATTTGCTCAGGCCAAACTAAGAAATGCTATCTTTGCAGAACCTGTGAATTTAGAATTTAAAAAAATTCCTAATTTTAAGCCTGCTGCTGTTCATTCCTCCCATAGGCCTGTAGTGGAGAATTTAGTTCTATCACCTACTTTGCCTCGAGATCCTCAAATTGTTAATGTGACACTGCCAGAGCTTTCAACCTTAGATAGCAAGAATACACCTCCTGTTGTAACATTTAATCGTTTTACACCTTTAGCTGATTCGGCAAGTAATTTTTTAGAACGACATTAAATAGTACCATAGAAACTAATGATGCACCACACCGAATCAAAAGTCTGCGTTGTGCATACCAGAATGTTAGGGGACTAAGAACTAAGTCTGTTGAATTTTTCAACAGTGTTGCATCTTCTAAATTTGATGTCATAGCAATTACCGAAACTTGGGCAAATGAAAGTTTATTTAGTAATGAATTATTTCCACCCAACTATTTGGTTTATCGAAAGGACCGCAGCATAATAAATAGTAAAATGTTAAGAGGAGGAGGTGTCCTTCTGGGTGTTAACTCTACTTTACGATCTTCTGTTTTGGATTTTACTCCAATTACCGATTTAATTTCCAACATCGACATTGTAGGCATAAAATTAATAACCAGGCATCATAGAAAAGTTTTCATAATTGTTGTCTATATACCACCTTCTACATCTCTTGAGAATATGGAATTATTTTTTGATGCGTTTAACTCTCTGAATAATTTTTCGGATACCGATGATGTAATAGTTTTTGGCGACTTTAACATTCCTGATTTTGTGGATAAAGCTACTGATGGTTTCAGTATTCTGCTAAATAATTTTCAGCAGTTCCATAATATGCAGCAATATAATTATTTGCGTAATTTTCATAATCATGTTTTAGATCTCATATTTTCAAATGTTACATGTACTATCTGTAAACTACTCTCCCCTTTTGTAGAAGAGGATCGTCATCACCCGGCCTTGTACATTAATATACATATAAGATCTAACGATCTCTTTTATTTTAACATAAATGCTGAGACTGAAACATTTAACTTTAAGAAGGCCAATTTCCAGCGAATGTATGATATGTTTCTAGATGTTGATTGGTCTTTGTTATATAATACAACAGATGTTGATGATGCATGCTCAATATTTTATCAACAACTAAATGCAATTTTTCAAGCAACTGTTCCCAAGTTGCGTATTAAATCAAAACAACGGCATTATCCACAATGGTTTAATTTGGAAGTTATTTCTGCATTACATAATAAGGGTTTGGCGTTTAAACAGTATAAAAGGCTAAAAACAACTGAATCTTATGAACAATTTAAATATTATCGATCTTATTCTAAACAGCTTATATTTAACTCGTACAAGGATTATATGTCAGACATTGAGAATCGTCTTCACAGGGATCCAAAAGGTTTTTGGGGATATATTCAAAAGAAAAGAGGGAATTCGCGTATTCCTAGTTCCATGCACTACAATAATCGAAATCTTGACCAGCCAAATCTTATTGTAAATGCTTTCGCTGAATATTTTAACTCTGTTTATGTTCTTTCCAAGTCTTGTAGTAGGGCTGATGATTTTACTAGCGAGTCAGGTTCGATTACCCCTCCTCAGATAACAGAAAAGGATATTTTAACTGCCTTAAGGAACGCAAAAAATACATTAACAATGGGTCCTGATGGAGTTCCCAGTTTTTTGCTGAAAGATTGTGCCACAGTTTTCGTCCAGCCATTGAACTATCTATTTAAGTTGATAATAACAACATCCACTTTTCCGACAATATGGAAATCGGCTATTATCTGCCCAATTCTTAAGAAGGGCGACAAGACGAATATAGGAAATTATAGACCCATATCACTGCTCTGCAATTTTTCCAAGATCTTCGAGACTATAGTATACAAGCACATTTATTCTGGGGTTAAAATGTACATTTCTCCCCTGCAACATGGGTTTATCGATAGGCGCTCCACTATAACGAACTTGGTCTGTTTTACGCAGTTTACAGCCGAGGCAATTGATGAAAGAAAGCAAGTTGATGCAGTTTATCTTGATTTTCAAAAGGCGTTTGATCAAATAGATCACTACATATTGTTGCACAAGTTAAAAGCATTTGGATTCACTGATTCTCTCATCAATTTGTTTAAATCGTACTTGTTAAACAGAGACCAATGTGTCCGATATCAATGTCATACGTCCAAGAAAATACATCCTACTTCTGGTGTGCCCCAGGGCTCGAATTTGGGCCCGTTGTTGTTCTTGCTGTTTGTTAATGACATCACTAATACTGTATCAACCGATAGTCTACTCTTTGCAGATGATTACAAAATTTATAAAATAATAACATCGATCAAAGACTGTATCGCCCTTCAAAATGACCTCAATAAAATCTTTCAATGGTGTCAAAGAAATCGTCTCTTTCTGAATATTCAGAAATGCTTGGTAATATCGTATTGTCGTAAAAAGTCGCCTCTTCATTTTCAATACGTTATAGACGCTATCGATTTAAAACGACAGGATTCTGTAACAGATCTTGGCATACTGTTTGATGCTAAACTTACCTTTGTTCCACACATTAACCATATTGTTTCTAAAGCGTATAAAACCTATGGATTTATTTATAGAAACACAAAGGACTTCACTAAGATACAGACCCGTAAAGCATTGTTCTTTTCGTTAGTTAGATCTCAACTAGAGTACGGAGCGATTGTGTGGCATCCTATTTACCAAGTACATATTAAACACATTGAATCTGTTCAGCGGTTATTCCTAAAGTATCTCTTATTTTGTGAAGATAGAGCGTATCCTCCTAGAGGTTATAATCATGCTCATTTACTCAATCGGTTTAAGATTAATTCCTTACACACTAGAAGAATTATTGCTGGGGTACGATTTCTAACGAATTTAATCAACAACAAAATTGACAGTATGTGTTTGCTGGCTAAGCTAAACTTCCTAGTTCCTAGATACAATTCACGTCAACATGATTTGTTCTACTGTCTGCCATGTAATAGCAATATCCTTAAAAAATCACCGATTTATTCCATTTGCAAAGTATGTAATCTGATTTTTCGGAACTGCGATTTCACTGATAATTTTTCAATTATAATTGATAAAATTGTTACAATATATGGACTATGAGGTATTATTTCCTGGGTTTTGATTTTTGTTTTCAATATATTCTTTCATCTAAAATTACATTATTTTTATTACATAATTATTTGCACATTTCTTCTCTAATCGTTTGGTTTTTTTTTTGTTTCTCTTTCCCTTTAATTGGGATTACCCCGTTGGGAAAGATTTAACTAATAATAATACTAATAATAATAATAATAATAATTAATAAAGATAAATGTTATATAGTCACTTACACCAAAAGACACGAACCTATAAGTTTTTCTTATGAAGTTACCGGCAAGAGTTTGGTCAGGAAGGAGAGTATAAGAGATCTAGGTGTCATATTTGACTCAAGGTTTATGTTTGTGGAACATATGTATGACATAATAGCAAAAGCATTTAAATTCTACGGTTTTGTGTATAGAAATTGTAATGAATTCACCAGCTTAAGAGCTCTTAACAATTTATATTTTACAATGATAAGATCGCGACTTGAATATGCGTGTATAATATGGTATCCATTATGTAATACTCATATCACTCATCTGGAAACCGTACAGCGTAAATACCTAAAATTCTTGTGTTACCGTTTGGATGGGTTCTATCCTGAAAGAGGCATTGATCATCTAAATTTATTGAATCGATTTGGGTTTACATCATTAGAAGTAAGAAGAATTGTTGCTGTAGTAAAGTTTTCATATAATTTAATGCACAATAAGATAGATTGTCCTGAGTTATTAAGTAAACTTTTATTTATAGTTCCTCGTAGCAACTCCCGTAACAGAATTATTATTTATGGTCAGAATTACAGAACAAATGTACTACGTAAATCTCCTGTAACCCTTATGACTGATGCTTGTAACAAAATATCGAAGGATTGTGACTTGTGGGCAGATTCACTAATTAGTATAATCAAAGTAGTTCTAAGATATTTTAAATATAATTAGGGCTTAAATTTTACTTTGTATTGTGGATATAATGCTTTATTTTTTTAATGGTGCTCTATTACAGTAATGATGTGTTATTATTAATTTTTGCATATTGTAGGAATTTATGTTTTTTTTTTTTTTTTTTTTCTATATTACAGTTAAACAATGTTTTAGATAATGTTATATTAAGTTAATTTCCATGTAATTGGGTGTAACCTGTTTGGAAATAAATCATATCTACGAACGCCAGAATGCATAAAATTGACCTAAACGTCTCCTTTTCCTATTCTGAGTCGATTCTGCATGCTTTAAGTGTGTTTGGTGGCTCAGAAACATCAAAAAACGTTGATTAATAGTTCAAATTCAATAAAATCGACAAAATACAGTTTCTAGCTAAAATTGATGGTTTCGTTATTTCCGAGCCGTTGGGTATCTGAGTGGCTTAAAAGTACAAGAATAACACTTTCAAAAGTGACGTTTCTGAAGAATTTTAACGTTTTCTTGTACTACGAAGCCAAAATGCATAAAATTGTGACCTTAACGTCTCCTTTTCCTATTCTGAGTCGATTCTGCATGCTTTAATGTAGTTTGGTGGCTCGAACATCAAAAACGTTGAAATTATAGTTCAAATTCAATAAAAATCGACAAAATTACAGTTTCTAGTAAAATTTTGATTGGGTTTCGTTGCACTTTCCGAGTCCGTAGGGTATCTGAGGGCTTAAAAGTACATAGAAAACACTTCATAAAGTTGACGTTTCTGAAGAATTTAACGTTTTCTTGTATCTACGAACGCCAGAATGCATAAAATTGACCTAAACGTCTCCTTTTCCTATTCTGAGTCGATTCTGCATGCTTTAAGTGTGTTTGGTGGCTCAGAACCATCAAAAAACGTTGAAATATAGTTCAAATTCAATAAAAATCGACAAAAATACAGTTTCTAGCTAAAATTTTGATGGTTTCGTTGCACTTTCCGAGCCCGTAGGGTATCTGAGTGGCTTAAAAGTACAAGAAAACACTTCAAAAGTGACGTTTCTGAAGAATTTTAACAGTTTTCTTGTATCTACGAACGCCAGAATGCATAAAAATTGACCTAAACGTCTCCTTTTCCTATTCTGAGTCGATTCCGCATGCTTTAAGTGTGTTTGGTGGCTCAGAACCATCAAAAACGTTGAAATATAGTTTCAAATTCAATAAAAATCGACAAAAATACAGTTTCTAGCTAAAATTTGATGGTTTCGTTGCACTTTCCGAGCCCGTAGGGTATCTGAGTGGCTTAAAAGTACAAGAAAACACTTCAAAAGTGACGTTTCTGAAGAATTTTAACAGTTTTCTTGTATCACGAACGCCAGAATGCATTAAATTGACCTAAACGTCTCCTTTTCCTATTCTGAGTCGATTCTGCATGCTTTAAGTGTGTTTGGTGGCTCAGAACCATCAAAAAACGTTGAAATATAGTTCAAATTCAATAAAAATCGACAAAAATACAGTTTCTAGCTAAAATTTGATGGTTTCGTTGCACTTTCCGAGCCGTAGGGTATCTGAGTGGCTTAAAAGTACAAGAAAACACTTCAAAGTGACGTTTCTGAAGAATTTTAACAGTTTTCTTGTATCTACGAACGCCAGAATGCATAAAATTGACCTAAACGTCTTCCTTTTCCTATTCTGAGTCGATTCTGCATGCTTTAAGTGTGTTTGGTGGCTCAGAACCATCAAAAAACGTTGAAATATAGTTCAAATTCAATAAAAATCGACAAAAATACAGTTTCTAGCTAAAATTTGATGGTTTCGTTGCACTTTCCGAGCCCGTAGGTACTGCTTTAAGTGTGTTTGGTGGCTCAGAAACCATCAAAAAACGTTGAAATATAGTTCAAATTCAATAAAAATCGCAAAAATACAGTTTTAGCTAAAATTTGATGGTTTCGTTGCACTTCCGAGCCGTAGTATAGTTTAAAGTAAGAAACACTTAAATGCGTTTCTAAATTTAACATTTTGTATCTCAACCCAGAAGCATAAATACCTAAATTCTTTTCCTTTCTGGTCATTCTGCAGCTTTAATGTGTTTGGGTCAGAAATAAAAAAGTTGAATAAGTTCAATATAAAATCACAAAAATCAGTTTCTAGTAAAATTTGATTTTGTTGCCTTCCGAGCCCGTAGGATATTATGGCTAAAGTACAGAAAAACTTCAAATGACTTTTGAGAATTTAACAGTTTTCTTGTATTCACCAATGATAATAATTACTAAAGGTTATTTTCCTATTTGATATAATGCTTTATTTTTGGTGGCTCAGTAACATAAAATGTGATATATTAAATTCAAAAATGAAGAAATAAGTTTTATAATTTTTTTTTGTTCTTTCGACCGTGGGATAATGTTAAAAGTAAAACCTTAAAAGTGACTTTTGAGAATAAATTTTCTTATCGTATCTGAGTGGCTTAAAAGTTCAAGAAAAACACTTCAAAGTGCGTTTATGAAGAATTTTAACAGTTCAAATTCAATAAAAATCGACAAAAATACAGTTTCTAGCTAAAATTTGATGGTTTCGTTGCACTTTCGAGCCCGTAGGGTATCTGAGTGGCTTAAAGTACAAGAAAACACTTCAAAAGTGACGTTTCTGAAGAATTTTAACGTTTTCTTGTATCTACGAACGCCAGAATGCATAAAATGACCTAAAGTCTCCTTTTCCTATTCTGAGTCGATTCTGCATGCTTTAAGTGTGTTTGGTGGCTCAGAACATCAAAAAACGTTGAAATATAGTTCAAATTCAATAAAAATCGACAAAAATACAGTTTCTAGCTAAAATTGATGGTTTCGTTGACTTCGAGCCCGTGGGTATCTGAGTGGCTTAAAAGTACAAGAAAACACTTAAAAGTACGTTCTGAAGAATTTTAACAGTTTTTTGTTCTACGAACGCAGAATGATAAAATTGACCTAAACATTCTTTTCTATTCTGAGTGTTCTGCATGCTTTAAGTGTGTTGGTGGTCAGACCATCAAAACAAGTTGAATATAGTTCAATTCAATAAAAATCGACAAAAAATACAGTTTCTAGCTAAAATTTGATGGTTTCGTTGCACTTTGAGCCGTAGGGTATTCTGAGTGGCTTAAAGTACAGAAACACTTCAAAAGTGACGTTTTGAAGAATTTTAACAGTTTTCTTGTATCTACGAACGCCAGAATGCATAAAATTGACCTAAACGTTCTTTTCTATTCTGAGCGATTCTGCATGCTTTAAGTGTGTTTGGTGCTCAGAACCATCAAAACGTTGAAATATAGTTCAAATTCATAAAAATCGACAAAAATACGTTTCTAGCTAAAATTTGATGGTTGTTGCACTTTCGAGCCGTAGGGTATCTGAGTGGCTTAAAGTACAGAAACACTTCAAAAGTGACGTTCTGAGGATTTTAACAGTTTTCTTGTATCTACGAACGCCAGAATGATAAATTGACTAAACGTCTCCTTTTCTATTCTGAGTCGATTCTGCATGCTTTAAGTGTGTTTGGTGGTCAGAACATCAAAAAACGTTGAAATATAGTTCAAATTCAATAAAAATCGACAAAAATACAGTTTCTAGCTAAAATTTGATGGTTTCGTTGCACTTTCGAGCCGTAGGGTATCTGAGTGGCTTAAAAGTACAAGAAAACACTTCAAAGTGAGTTTCTGAAGAATTTTAACAGTTTTCTTGTATCTACGAACGCCAGAATGCATAAAATTGACCTAAACGTCTCTTTTATTCTGAGTCGATTCTGCATGCTTTAGTGTGTTTGGTGGCTCAGAACCATCAAAAAACGTTGAAATATAGTTCAAATTCAATAAAATCGACAAAAATACAGTTTCTAGCTAAATTTGATGGTTTCGTTGCACTTTCCGACCGTAGGGTATTGAGTGGTTAAAAGTACAAGAAACACTTCAAAGTGACGTTCTGAAGATTTTAACAGTTTTTTGTATTACGAACGCAGAATGATAAAATTGACTAAAGTTCCTTTTCTATTTGAGTCGATTCTGATGCTTAAGTGTGTTTCCAAAATAAAATTCAACAAAAAAAGTTCTAGTAAATTGTGTTGTTGCACTTTGGCCCGTAGGTATTGAGGGCTAAAGTACAAGAAACTCAAAGTGAGTTCTGAAGATTTTACTTTTTGTATTACGACGCAGAATGCATAAATTGCCTAAGTTCTTTCTATTCTGGTGTTGCATGCTTAGGTGTTTGTGTCAGAACATCAAAAACGTTGAATTGTTCAATCATAAATCGACAAAATACGTTTGCTAAATTTGAGGTTCGTTGCACTTCGAGCCGTAGGGTATTGAGGGCTTAAAAGTACAAGAAAAATTCAAGTACGTTTGGTTTTACAGTTTTGTACACGAACGCAAATGCTAAAATGACCTAAACTTCCTTTTCTATTCTGAGTCGATTTGCATGTTTAAGGTGTTTGTGCTCGAACCATCAAAAAAACGTTGAAAAATAGTTCAATTCATAAAATCGCAAAAATCAGTTTCTAGCAAAATTGATGGTTTCGTTGCACTTTCGAGCCGTAGGGTATCTGAGTGGCTTAAAAGTACAAGAAAACACTTCAAAAGTGACGTTTCTGAAGAATTTTAACAGTTTTTGTATCTACGAACGCCAGAATGCATAAAATTGACCTAACGTCTCCTTTCCTATTCTGGTCGATTCTGCATGCTTTAAGTGTGTTTGGTGGCCAGAACATCAAAAAACGTTGAAATATAGTTCAATTCAATAAAAATCGACAAAAATACAGTTTCTAGCTAAATTTGATGGTTTCGTTGCACTTTCGAGCCGTAGGGTACTGAGTGGCTTAAAAGTACAAGAAAACATTCAAAGTGACGTTTCTGAAGAATTTTAACGTTCAAATCAAAAAAATGACAAAAACGTTTCAAAATTTGATGGTTCGTTGCACTTCCGAGCCGTGGGTATCTGAGTGGCTTAAAAGTACAAGAAAACACTTCAAAAGTGACGTTTCTGAAGAATTTAACAGTTTTCTTGTATCTACGAACGCCAGAATGCATAAAATGACTAACGTCTCCTTTTCCTATTCTGAGTCGATTCTGCTGCTTTAAGTGTGTTTGGTGGTCAGAACATAAAAAAAACGTTGAAATATAGTTCAAATTCAATAAAAATCGACAAAAATACGTTTCTGCTAAATTGATGGTTCGTTGCACTTTCGAGCCCGTGGGTATCTGAGTGGCTTAAAGTACAAGAAACACTTCAAAAGTGACGTTCTGAAGATTTTAACAGTTTTCTTGTATCTACGAACGCAGAATGCATAAAATTGACCTAAACTCTCCTTTTCCTATTCTGAGTCGATTCTGCAGCTTTTAGTGTGTTTGGTGGCTCAGAACCATCAAAAACGTTGAAATATAGTTCAAATTCAATAAAAATCGACAAAAACAGTTTCTAGCTAAAATTGATGGTTTCGTTGCACTTTGAGCCGTAGGGTATCTGAGTGGCTTAAAGTCAAGAAAACACTTCAAAAGTGAGTTCTGAAGAATTTAACAGTTTTCTTGTATCTACGAACGCCGAATGCATAAATTGACCTAACGTCTCCTTTTCCTATTCGAGTCGATTTGCATGCTTAAGTGTGTTGGTGGCTCAGAACAAAACGTTGAAATATAGTTCAAATTCAATAAAAATCGCAAAATACAGTTTCTAGCTAAAATTGATGGTTTCGTTGCACTTTCGGCCCGTAGGGTATCTGAGGGGCTTAAAAGTAAAAGAAAACACTTAAAAAGGAGTTTCTGAGTTTACAGTTTTTTGTTTCGAACCCCAAATGATAAATGACCAAAATCTCCTTTCTTTTCGACGATTCTGCTTTAAGTTTTTTGGGGCTCAGACCATAAAAAAAACGTGAAATTAGTTCAAAAAAATAAAATCGCAAAAAAGTTTTAAAAAAATTTGTGGTTTCGTTCACTTTCCGAGCCGTGGGTATTGAGTTTTAAAAATTTAAAAAAACATTCAAAGTGCTTTTCTGAAAAATTTTAAGTTTCTTGTTTTACGAAGCAGATGAAAAAAATTGACCTAAATTTCCCTTTTCTTCTGATCGATTGCAGTTTTAAATTTTTTGGGGTCAGAACCTCAAAAA
>JAKCWB010000233.1:0-18027 GCA_022388445.1 Zophobas atratus | reverse complement strand
CAAAAATTTCTTTTTTTAAAATCATTAAAACCCTCCCCTTTTCCCAACCCTATCAAAATCTCCAAAAAAAAAAATACCTTTATACAACCACAAAAAACACATTTTCCCTAAATTAAAAATTTTTAATCCCCCCAAACCCATACCCAACCCCCACTAAAACTCCCCCAAATATTAAAAATCAAATTCATTTTAAATTTAAATTAACTCCCCCCCCCTTTTAAAACCCTAAAAACCCAAAAAAATAAACCCCCTCTTTACCCCTACTAAAAACAAAATCAAACCAAAAAAACTAAAAAAACATACCCCCATCCCAAAACCCCAAAACCCCCAAAAACTAAAAAATTTAAATAATAAATCTTATTTCAATTTAAACCCCACCCCCCCCCAACCTATTAAACCCTCAAACCCCCTAAAAAAAAACCCTTTTTAAAAAATTCCCAACAAAAAACAAACCCAAACAAAAACAAAAAATTAAACCCCCCCCCAATCCCACAAAACCCCCCACCCCCAAAAAACCCAAATTTTAAAATAATAAATCTATTTCATTTTTTCCCCACCCCCCCAACCCTATTAAAATTCAAACCCCCTAAAAAATAAACCTTTCAAAACAAAAACAATCACAAAAAAACCCCTTTTTAAATTATATACCCCTAAATCAAAACCCAAAACCCCCCCCCCCCAAAAAATCAAAATCTTAAAAATAAATTTTTCTTAAATCATTCCCCCTACCTCCCCCCCCCTATTAAAATTAAAACCCCTAAAAAATAAATCTTCAACCCAACCCCCTAAAAAAAAAATTATAAATTCCCCTAAAAAAATTATACCCCCCCCCCCAATCCAAACCCAACCCCCCACCCCAAAAAATCCCCAAATTTAAAACAATTTATTTAAATTTAACCTCCCCTCCCAACCCCCTACTAAATCTCCAAAACCTAAAAAATAAACCCCTCTCATCCCCAATCCCCCTAAAAAAAAATTTATAATTAAAAATAAATTTTACCCCCCCCTAATAATAAAAACCCCAACCACAAAATCCAAAATTAAAATAATAAATTTACTTTCAATTAAACCCTCCCCCCCCCCAACCCTATCTAAAACCCCAAAACCCTAAAAAAACCCTTCTCAACCCAATCCCCCCAAAAAAAAAAAATATAAAAAAAACCCAAAAAATTAAATCCCCCCCAAATAATAAAAACCCCACCCCCCAAAAAATCCCCAAATTTAAATAATAAATTTATTTAAAATTTAAAACCCCACCCCCCCCCTTTAAAATCCTAAAACCTAAAAATAAATTTCTCACAATCACCTAAAAAAAAAAATTTTAAAAAAAAACTTATAAAAATAATTTTTCCCAAAAAACAACCCCCCCCCAAAAAACTCCCCCCAAATCTTTAAAAAAACAACCCTTTTTAAATTATTAACCCTACCCCCCCTATTAAAATCTTCAAAACCTAAAAAATAAACTTCTACCAAACCCCCCAAACCCAAAAAAAAAAATTTAAATATAAAATTAAATAATTTTTCCCCCCCCTAATAATAAAAAACCCACCCCCATAAAATCCCCAAATATTAAAAAATCAATTTACTTAAACTATTAACCCTACCCTCCCCCCCCTATTAAAATCCCCCAAAACTAAAAAAAACTTCCACCCCCCCCAATCACCTAAAAAAAAATTTAAAAAATTAAAATATATAAACATCCACCCCAAATCCCAAACCACACCCCCCCCCTAAAACCCAATATTAAAAAATCAATCTTATTTAAATTTTAAAAACCCCCCCAACCCCCTTCAAAAAACCCTAAAACCCCTAAAAAATAAACTCCTTCATCACAATATAAAAAAAAAATTATAAATATAAATAAAAAATTTTAATCCCCCCCCTTTCCCCCCAAAAACCACCCCCCCCCCCCATAAAACCCCCCCAATTTTAAAATAATAAATTTATTTAAATTTTTAAAACCCCTACCTCCCAACCCTATCTAAAACCCTAAAAACCCTAAAAAAAAAAATTTATAAAAAACCCCCCAAAAAACCCCAAAATCTATCACCCAAATCTAAAATTTTACTCCCCCCTAATCAAAAACAACCCCACCCCCCCCCAAAACCACCAAATCATTAAATAACCCCAAATCTTACTTTAAATTATTAACCCTACCTCCCCCACCTTTAAAATCCTCCAAACCTAAAAATAAATTCCCCTTCCACCATCACCTAAAAAAAAATTATCAAATATAAATATTAAATTATTATCCACCCCTAACCCAACTAACAACAACCCTCATAAAATACCATTATTAATAATCAATTATTTTACATCTTAACCTACCCCCAACCCCTATCCTAAAATCCTCAAAACCCTAAAAATACAACTCCCTTCATCCCAAATCCTAAAAAAAAAATTATAAAATTATAAACTATATAAATTATTACCCACCCCTAAATCCACACAACCCACCCCCCCCACCTAAAACTACCCAAATATTAAAATAATCAAAACTCTCTACTTTAAACAATTTAACCCTCCCCTCCCCAACCCTTTTCTAAACATCTAAAACCCTAAAATAAACTCCTTCAACCTAACCCCAAACCCAAAATAATTATCAAAATTAAACTATATAATTAAAATACCCCCCCCTATCACATAACCCCAACCCCCACCCCCCCCTAAAACTACCAAATTTAAATAATAAACTTACTTTACATCTTTAACCTACCTCCCAACCTATCTAAATCCTAAAAAATAAAAATACAATTTATACCAATCACCTAAAAAAAAAAATCTATAAATTTAATATAATAAATATCACCCTACCAATCACCAAACCCAACCCCCAACCCCCCCTAAAACAAACCCAAATTAAATAATCAAATCTTATTTACAATATTAATACCCCCCCCAACTATCTAAAATCTCAAAACCCTAAAAATACAACCCTTCCATACAATACTAAAAACAAAACATAAAACTAAAACAATTTTTAAATCCCCCCCTAATCAAATAACAAACCCACAACTAAACTCCAAAATATTAAATAATCAAATTTATTTTAAAATTTTTAAACCCCTACTCCCAACCCTATTAAAATCTCAAAACCAAAAAATAAACCTCCTCATCCCCAATCAACAAAACCAAAATCTATCAAACATAAACTATAAACATCCCCCCAATCCCAAAACAACACCCCCCCTAAAACTACAAATCATTAAATAACCCAAATTTAATTTAAATTTTTAAACCCCTACCCTCCAACCCTATTAAAATCTAAAACTAAAAATACAATCTCTCATCCCCCAATCCCTAAAAAAAAATCTATCAAATAAAAACCTTATAAATTATATCACCAATAACATCCCCCCCCAACACCCCCACCACTAAAACTCCACAACTTTAAACTACAAATCTCTCTACTTTACAATCAATTACCACCTACCCTCCCCAACCCTATTAAAATCTCAAAACTAAAAAATAAATCTTCATATCCACCATCACCTAAACAAAAATCATAAATCATATACTAATATAAATTATTACTCCCACCCCTAATCCCACTAACACACCACCCACATAAAACTCCACAATCATTAATAATCAAACTTTTATCAATCAATTAACCCTACCTCCCCAACCTATTAAAATCTCAAAACCTAAAATACAACTCTTCATACCAATAAACAAAAAACTCTATCAAATCAACATCATATAAAATACTCACCACCCAACACCTAATACCATAACAACCCACTCAACATCCCCCCACAAAAATCCCCCAAATTTAAAAAATCAAATTTATTTTAACAATAACCAACCCCCCCCTACCCCAACCACCCTTCAAATTCCCAAAACCCAAAAAAAACCCCTCCCCCCCTTAACCCCACCCCCCCCCCCCCAACAAAAACAAAAAAATTTATAAAATCAAAACCTATTAAAAATTTACTCCCCCCAAAAACCAATCCCAAAAAAAAATAACCAAAAAACCCAAAAAAACCCCACCCCCCCCACCCCCCCCCCAAAATTTTTAAAAAATAACCACAAAATTTTTAAACCCCCCCTCCCAAACCCCTAAAATTAAAACCCCTAAAATAAAAACCCTTTCCCTCCAAAACCATCCCTAAAAAAACAAATCCAAAATAAAAACTAAAAATTTTACTCCCCCCCCCAAATCCAACAAAACCACCCCCCCCCCCTAAAAAACCCCAAATTTAAAATAAAACCCCTTAACTTTACCCCTACCTCCCCAACCCCCTTTTAAAAACCCTAAAAAACCCTAAAAAAAAAACCTTCCCCCATCACCCCTCCCCCAAAAAAAACCCAAATAAAAAACCCAAAAAACATTTAAAATTTTTAAAAAACCCCCCAAATCCAACTACCCCAACCCCACCCCCCATAAAATAAAAACATAAATAAACAAATTTTAAAAATCAATTAACCTACCCCCCCCAACCCCTTTAAATCCCCAAAAAAACCTTAAAACATAAAAAACCCCCCACCACCCCACCCCCCACCCACCCCCCAAAAAAACAACTTTTAAATAAAAATAAAAAATAACCCCTTCCCCCCCCCCAAAATTTCCCCAAACCCCCCACCCCCAAAAACCCCCCCCCCCATAAAACCCCCAAAAAAAATAAAAAATTAAAAAAATTAAAATTAACCCCCCCCCCTCCCCCCCCTAAAAATAAAAAACCCAAACCCCCAAAAATTTAAACCCCCCCCTTCCCACCCCCTCAACCCCAAAAAAAATTTTACCCAAAAAAAAAACCAAAAAAAAAAACCCCCAAATCAACCTAACCCCACCCCCATCCCAAAAAAAACCACCCAAAAAAAAAAAAATATTTCCCACCCAAACCCACCCCATCCCCCCCCCAAAACCCCAAAAATTAAAATCCCCTCCCCAACCCTAAAACATAAAAAAAAACCCTCATCCACCCATCCCCCCCCAAACAAAAAAACCAAAAAAAAAAAAAACCCCACCCCAATAAAAAAACCCCCCCCTCCCCAAAAAACCCCCTATTAAAAATCAAAATTTAAATAATCCTCCCCCCCCCAACCCCCTACAAAATTTCCATAAAAATCCAAACTCCTCTCATCCCCCAAAACACCTAAAAAAAATTTATCAAAAAACCAAAATAACAATAAAAAATTTTAACCACCCCCCCATTCCTTCCAAACCCCAAAAACCCCCCACCAAAAAACCCCCCAACAAAACAAAAAAAAATTTTTTCAAACAACAAAACCCCCCCCCAAAACCCCACCCCCAAAAAAAACTCAAAACTAAAAAAAATAAAAAAACCCCTCCCCCCCAAACCCCTTTAAACCAAAAAACAAAATTTTTTAAACCCCAACCCCAAACCAAAACAAAAAAAAAATAAAACCCACCCCCCAACCCCCCCCAAAAAACCCCCCCCCATCAAAATAAAAAAACCCAAACCCAAAAATTTAAAAAAAAAACCCCCTCCTTCAACCCCATTCCCCAAAAAATTCCCCCACCCCAAAATAATTAAACATCCCTACAAAAACCCCCCTAAAAATACAAAACCTCACCCCCCACCCCTAAAAACATCCATCAAAATTCAAACTAAAAATAAAATTTATCACCTCCACCACCCTAATAACTACAAATATACCAAAACCCCACAACCATCCCCCCCTCCCACTAAAACCCCAAATCATTCCTAAACAAATAACAAATTTACAATAAATTTACCCTACCTCCCCTCCAAAACCTATTAAAACCCACCAAACCTAAAAAAAAATCATCTCATTCCCCAATTCCTAAAAAAAAAACAAACAAAACATATATCAAACAAATTATACCCCCCTCCAAACTCCCCAACCAACCCATCACCCTAAAACTACCAAATTTAAATAAAAATAATCAAACTCTTATTTAACAATAAAATTACCTCCCAACCCTATCTAAAACCCTTCCAAAACAAAATACACCCCTTTCATCACCAACCAACAAAAAAAAAATTAAAATCACAAAACTATAATAAATTTTACTCCCACCCCCCAAACAATCACCCCCAACCCACCAAAATACCCAAATAAAAATAATAAATCTCACTTTCATATTACCTATCCACTTTAAAATTAAAACCAAAAAATACAACCCCCCACTCCAAAAAACCAAATCCTTTAAACAAAAAAACACATCCAAATCATAAACCTATATAAAAAAATCCCTCAAACCAAACCCCACCCCCTAAAACTATCTCCCCCCCCCACCCCCACACACCTCCCAAATAATAAATACCAAACTTATTACAAATTAAAAACCCCTACCTTCCCCAATCCCCCTATCCTTTAAAAACTCCCAAAACCCAAAAAATATACCCAACCTCCTCCCCATCCCCAATATAAAAAAAAAATTTAATATAAACCTAAAATCAATTATACCCACCCCTAATCCCAATAAACCACACCCCCCATCCCCAAAAACCCAAAAACTACCAAATATTCAAAAAACAATTCCTATTTACAATAATTTTTAAAAATACCTCTCCCCAAAATTATAAACCCTAAACCAAAATAAATCTCCCCTCTCCATACCCAATACCCTAAAAAAAAAAATTAAAACTCCAACACCCCATAAACCTATTAACTTAACCCAACACCAAAATCAAACAACAACAACCATCCCCCCAAACACTACCAACTATTAAATAAATCAAATTTTAATTTTTTCTCAATTACCCACCCCCCCAACTATTAAAAACAAAACCTAAAAAAATTAACACTCCCTCCCAACCCCATCACCTACAAAAACAATCTATCAATCATAAACCCCAAACCCAATTATTACCCCCACCAAAACCAATAACCAACCCAACCCCACCCCCCCAAAAATCCCCCAAAATTAAAAACCCAAAATTTATTTAAAACAATTAACCCCATACCCTCACCAAACCCCTATTAAAATCCCCAACCCCTAAAACATAATCCTCCCTCCATCCCAAAAAACACAAAAACAAACACATATACCAAATTATAAAACTACAAAATAAAACCCCTTTAAAAACCCCCAACCAACCCCCCAACCCCCACCAACAAACAACCAAATCTTAAATAACAAATTATTACCATAATTAACCAAACCCTTCCAACCCTATTAAATCCCCAAAACCAAAAATAAATCCACCCCCTCCCCAAACCCCAACCCCAAAAAATCCTATAACTAAAAACCTCAATATTCACCCCCCTCCCACCACCACCCCCCCCCATCCCCATCCAAAACCCCAACAAATCATTAAATAAAAACCCAAAACATAAAAACTCCTCCCCACCCAATAAACCCCATAAAACTAAAACCCAAACAACTAACACTCAACCCCCAACCAACACCCACAAAAAAAAACACCTCCACCAAAAAACAATATAACACCCCACCCCAATCCCACTAACAACCCCCCCCTTTCCAAAAAAACCAAACAAAAAAAAAAACACTCCCCCAATAAAAAACCCCAACCCTCCCCCAATATCTAATCAAAACAAAAAATACAATTCTTATCCCAACCCAAAAAAAAATATCAACCAAAAAAAAATCCCCCCCAACTATCCCCACCCAACCCCACCCACTACCCCCCTCTTAAATTCAAAACAATTTAAATAAAAACCCCACCCACCCAATCCTACAAAATTAAAAAAAACAAACCCCCCATACCCCTTCCCCCCAAACCAAACAACTACCAAACTAATTAAAAAATACCACCCCCTAACACACCCACCACCCCCCAATCCCCACAATACCCCAACCAAAAACAAAAATTTACAATAAATAACTCCCCTCCCCCAAACCAATAACTCCTCAAATATAAAAAATAACACAATCCCAAACCCATCCACAAAACCCAAACAAAAAAACAATCCTCCACAACCCCCACACTAACCCAAAACCCCCCAAACCCCCCCACTACCATACCCAATCATAAATAACAACAAACAAATTAACCCCACTCCCCAACCCACAAACATCCTTTCAAAACAAAAAAATAAAAAAACTCCCACATCACCCATCACAACAAAAACACAATCAAATCAAAAACCCCAAAAAACCCACCCCCAATCCCCCAAACCCCACCCCCCCTAAACTCCAAATATTAAACTAACCAAAAAAATTACACATCAAACAAAACCCCTCACCTATAAACAACCTCCAAAACAAACCCAAAACTCCCTATACACAAACATACAAAAACAAACAAACCAAAACAATAAAAAAACCACCCCCTAATCACACTAACACCAACCCCAAAATTTCCCCCAAAAAAACCAAAATTTAAATAATCAACTTTTATTTCAATCATTACCCTACCCATTTCCCCAACCATTAAACTCCAAAACCTAAAAAATAACACTCCTCCATCACCCTTTCACCCCAACAACATCATCAAATCACTAACAAAAAATTATTACTCCACCCTAATCCAACAAACCACCAACCCCCCACCCCCACAAAACTACCCCACATCATTAAATAAAAACTTCATTACAATCATTAACCAACCCCTCCCCCAACCTATTTAAAATCCTCAAAACCCTAAAAAAACAATCTTTTATCCCAATAACCAAAAAAAAACCCACACAAAACTAAAATAAACTCCCCCCCTAATCACAACCCAACACCCCCCCCAAAAAACCTACCAATCATTAAATAATCAAATCTTACTTTAAATAATTAACCCTACCCTCCCCAACCCCTATACAATCTCAAACCTAAAAAAAAATCCTTCCATCACCCAATCACCCAAAAACAAACTATAATAAAACTTCTAATTAAATTAACTCCACCCCCTTCACAAACCCACCACCACCATCCCCTAAAACCCCCAAATCATTAAACTAATCAAATCTTATACAATCATTACCCCTACTCCCCACCCCTATTAACATCCTCCAAAACCCAAAAATAAACCTCCTTCATCCCCAAACCAAAAAAAAAACCAAAAACCCAAATAAAAATATAACATCCACCCCCCAAAAACTAACAACACCCACCCCATAAAACTACCCAAAATTAAATATCAAATTCCAATACAATCATTACCCCCCTTCCCAACCCTATAAAATCTCCAAACCTAAAATATAAACCTCTCATCCAAAACCCAATAACAAAACAAAAACAAATCTATCCAAAACTTAAAACTATAATATTCCCCCACCTACCCCAAAACAAACCCCATCCCCTAAACACACCCCAATATAAATAACTAAAAATCTTATTAACAATCAATTAACCATACCCCCCCCCAACCCTATCTAAAATCCAAAACCCTAAAAAATAAACCTCCTCCCCATCACCCATCACCAAACAAAAAACTTAAATTCCAAATAAATTAAAACACCCCCCAATCCCTAACCCCAACCCCCCAATCCCCCCCAAAAACTCCCCCCAAAATCTTTTAAAAAATTCCCCTTTTACTTTTTACATTAAAAACCCCTACCCAATTTAAAAAAAAAACAAAAAATTTAAAACCTCCTCCCTCCCCCATTCCAAAAAAAAAAATTTATCAAATAAAAACCAAAATTTAAATTAAAACTCCCACCCCCCTAACCAAAAACCCCCACCCCCCCCCCATAAATCCAAAAATCTTAAAAACCCCCCAAATCCTTTTTAAATTTTTTTTAAAATCCCCCCCCTTTTCCCCAAAACCTAAAAAATAACAACTCCTCAATCCCCTCCCCAAAAAAAAAAAATAAAATAATATAAACTAATAATTAATCCCCCCCAATAATAACCCAACCCCCCCCCACCTAAAACTCCCCCCAAATTTTAAAATAATCAAATTTTTATTAAATTTAATTCCCCCCTCCCCTTCCCCCCAACCCTATCTAAACTCCAAAAACCAAAAAAATACAACCCCTATCCCCCCCAATCACCCAAAAAAAAAATTTTTCAAATCTAAACCTAAAAAAAATTATTACTCCCCACCCCCCAAATCCCACTAACCCCCAAACCCCCCCCCCCCTAAAATCCCCAAATCTTTAAAAATAAAAATCTTATTACAATTATTAACCCCTCCCCAAAAATATAAAATCCAAAAACCTAAAAAAAACAACTCCCTATCACCAAAAACCCCCTAAAAAAAAAATTATAAATAAACTATATAATTACTCCCCCCAAATCAAACCCAAACCCCATCCCCAAAATCCCCAAATTTAAAAAATAAATCTTTTTAAATCTTTTAACCCCCTCCCCCCCAACCCCCTATTAAACCCCCCAAACCAAAAAATAAACTCCCTCTCCCCCCCTCATAAAAAAAAAAATTTCTTAAATATAAACCTTAAAAATTTTATCCCCCCCCCACCCCAACCAAACCCCCAACCCCCAAACCCCCCCCCTAAATACCAAATTTTAAATAATAAACCTATTTAAATTTTTAAACCCCCCTACCCCCCCCACCCCTATTAAAACCCTTAAAAACCCTAAAAAATACCATCCAATCCTAAAAAAAAAAACCCTAAAAAAAATTTTAAAAATAAATTATTATCCCCCCCCTAATCCAAAAAACCCAACCCCCCCCCCATAAAATCCCCCAAAATATTAAAAAAATAAATCTTATTTAATTTTTTAAACCCCTACCCCCCCCCAACCCTTTTAAAAATCCCCAAAACCCCTAAAAAATAAACTCTCATCAAAATCCCTAAAAAAAAACTTAAAATAAAAAATAAAAAAAACTCCCCCCCCAAATCCCAAACCCCAACCCCCCCCATCCCCCCCTAAACTCCCCAAAATTTAAAATTTCAATTTATTAAATTTATTAACCCTATCCCCCCCTTTAAAATTAAAACCCCTAAAAAATAAACCCCCTTCCCATCACCTCAAAAACAAATTATTAAAAAAACAAAAAAAATTAAAACCCCCCCCTCAAAACCACCCCCCACCCCCCCAAAAAACCCCCCCCCAAACTTAAAAAAAATTTATTTAAAATTTTTAAACCCCTACTCCCCCCCTATTAAACTCAAAACCAAAAAAATAAACCTCCCCATAAATACCCAAAAACAAAACTCAATTAATAATAAAAAACCCCCCCCCCACACCCAACCCAACAAAAAAACCCCCCAAATATTAAAATAATTTATTAAATTTTTAACCCCTCCCCCCCAACCCCTATTAAACCCTAAAACAAAAAAATAAACCCCCCTTTTATCACCTCCCTAAAAAAAAAATTATAAAAAACCAATAAATTTTTACCCCCCCCTAACCAAACCCCCAAACCCCCCCCCCAAAAAAAACCCCAAAATTTAAATAAAAAAATCTTTTTAAAATCAAAAACCCTACCCCCCCAACCCTTTTAAACATCCCCAAAACCCCTAAAAAAACAACTCCTTTCCCATACAATTTCCCCCAAAAAAAATCTATAAATATAACCAAATAAATTTTTTACCCCCCCCCCTTCAAAAAACCCCCAAACCCCACCCATAAAACTACCCAAAATCATTAAAAAATCAATTCTTTTCAATCATAAACCCTCCCCCCCCCCCAACCCCCTATTAAAATCCCCCAAAACCCCAAAAAAATTTAAACCCTTATCACCCCAAACCCCCTAAAAAAAAAATTATAAATAAAAAACCTATATAATTATATCCCCCCTAACCCAAAACCCAAACCCCCCCATCCCCCATAAAACCCCCCCAAATATTAAAAAATCAAATTTTTTTTAAATTTTAACCTACCCCCCCACCCCTATCTAAAACCCTCCAAAACCTAAAAAATAAAATCTTCCCAAACCCCCACACCCTAAAAAAAAAAATTTAATAAAAATAAACCCATATAATATTACCCCCACCCCCCTAATCCATAACCCAACCCCCCCATCCCCCCCAAAACTCCCCCAAATTTTAAAAATACCAAACTCTTAATTTACAATCAATCAACCTACCCCTCCCAACCCTATCTAAAATCCTCAAAACCAAAAATAACCTCTCTATCACCATCCAACAAAAAAACACACAATAAATATAAACATAAATAAACTCAACCCAACCCACAAACAACACCCACCACCCACTAAAACTACCCAAATATTAAACTAATCAAATCTTATTTACAATCAATTAACCCTACTCCCCCCAACCCTATTCTAAAATCCTCAAAACCTAAAAATACAACTCTCTCCCACCCCATCACCCTAAAAAACATATCAAATACATAAATATTAATTATTTACTCACCCCCTAATCCACAACCCACCCCCAATCCCCACTAAAACTACCCTCCCACCAAAACTATCCAAAAAATACTAAAACATCAAATCCAACAAACCTAAAAAATCATTAAATCTCCCACACTATCACATACTCTCCATTCTTAAATTACAAAACATCAAATTTAATATACCTCCATAACCAACACTAAAAATCTATAAAAAACAAAACCACTCACCTTTATTCCTATTCTCACACAAACTACTCCATACAAAATACTCAAAAACAATCAAATCCAAAACTAAAAAATATTAAATTCCCCAACCCATTCATATCCATTCCCTTTTAAACTTACAAACAAAATTAATATAACCCTCCATAACCAACATCCTACCAAAATCTATAAAAAATAAAAACCACTACATTATTTCCCTATCCCCACCAACAAAACTATCATAAAAATAAAAAAATCAAATCACACAAACCTAAAAATCATTAAATCTCCCCAACTCTATCCTCATTCCCTATCATAACTTAACAACATAAAATAATCTAATACTCACTCCAAACCAAACTCCTAAAAATCTATAAAAAATACAAAACTACTAATTTATTCCTATCTCACCACAAAACTACTCCACTCAAAAATAATAAAAACAATAAATCCAAAAACTAAAAATATTAAATTCCCCAACTCATCTCATCACTCATTCCTTCTCTAAATACTAAAACTAAATTTATATCATCCCTCCCAACCAAATCCTACAAAATCTATAAAAAAACAAAACCTCACTCACACTTTACTTCCTATCCTCCACCAAAACTATCCCATACAAAATATCAAAAACAATCAAATCACACAAACCTAAAAAATCATTAAATCTCCCCCCAACCTCATCTCATCATCATTCCCTTCTATAACTTAAAAATAAATTTAATATCACCTCCCATAACCCAAACTCCTACAAAATCTATAAAAAAACAAACTCATCACTTTATTCCTATCTCCCCAAAATATCTCATACAAAAATATAAAAACATCAAATCACACAAACCTAAAAATCATTAAATCTCCCCCAACCTCATTCATCATCACTTCCTTCTCTAAACTTACAAAAATCAAATTACTAACCTCCATAACCCCAAACCTACAAATCTATAAAAAATACAAAACTCAACACTTATTATCCATCTCCCCACCAAACTCCCATACAAAAATATCAAAACAATCAATCCACAAAACTAAAAATCATTAAACTCTCCCCCAACTCATTCATATCATTCCTTCTTAAACTTACAAAACAAATAATACTAATCCATAACCAAAACTCCTACAAAATCATAAAAAAACAAAACTCACACACATTATTCCTATCCTCCACCAAACTATCATACAAAAATATAAAACAATCAAATCCAACAAACCTAAAAAATAATAATCTCCCACACATTCCATACTCACTTCCTTCTAACTTACAAACAAAATTAATATCCCTCCAACCCAAACTCCTACAAAATCTATAAAATACAAAACTCCACTCACTTTATTCCTATCTCCCCCAAAATACTCCATAAAAATATAAAAACAAATCAAATCACAAACCTAAAAATCATTAAATCCCCCAACCTCATTCAATCATCCTCTTCATATAACTTACCAAAATCAAATTAATATCACCTCCATAACCCAAAACTCCTACAAAATCTATAAAAAAAAATAAAAACTCACTCACATTTATTCCTATCTCCCACCAAAACTACTCCATACAAAAATATCAAAAACAATCCAAATCACACAAACCTAAAAAATCATTAAATTCCCCAACCTCATCTCATCATATTCTTCTTAAACTAAAAAATCAAATTAATATCCCTCCAACACCAAAACTCCTACAAATCATAAAAAACAAACCTCATAACTTTATTCCTATCCACCCAAAACTACTCCATACAAAAATAAAAACAATCAAATCAACAAACTAAAAAATATTAAATCTCCCCAACTCATCTCACTATCACTTCCTTCTAAACTTACAAAACAAAATTATAAACTCCCCTCAACCAAACTCCCTAAAATCTATAAAAAATACAAACCATAAACTTTATTCCTATCTCCCAAACTACTCCATAAAAATATCAAAACAATCAAATCCAACAAACTAAAAATCATTAAATCTCCCCCAACCTCTTCATCATACTTCCTTCTCTAAATTACAAACATAAATTTAATACTCTCCCATAACCCCAAACTCCTACAAAATCCTATAAAAATACAAAACTCACTACATTTACTTCCTATCTCCACCAAAACTACTCCCATAAAAAATATAAAAACAATCAATCAACAAACTAAAAAATCATTAAATCTCCCCAACTCATTCATCTCATTCCTTCTAAACTTACAAAACATCAAATTTAATATACCCTCATAACCCAAAATCCTACAAAATCTATAAAAAATACAAACTCACTAACTTTATTCCTATCCTCCCACCAAACTACTCCATACAAAATATAAAAATCAATCCAACAAACTAAAAAATCATTAAATCTCCCAACCTCATCATCACTCATTCCCTTCTAAAAAACTTACAAATACAAAATTTAATACCCCCTCACCATAACATCAAAATCTATAAAAATACAAAACTCACACTTATTCTACTCCACAAACTACTCCATAAAAAATATCAAAACAATCAATCAAAACTAAAAAATATTAAATCCCCAACCTATCTCATCATCACTTCCTTTTAAACTTACAAACATCAAATTAAATACTCACCTCCCAAACCCAAATCTACAAATCTATAAAAAATACAAAACTCATCACATTATTCCTATCCAAATCTTAATTTACAATCATTAACCCTACCTCCCACCTATTCTAAAATTCCAAAACCTAAAAAATAAACTCCTTCATCACCCAATCACTAAAAAAAAATCTTCAAATCATAAACTATAAATTTATTATCCTCACCTAATCACAACACCAACCCCCTCCCCACTAAAACTACCCAAACTTAAAATATCAAACTCTTACTTTACAATCAATTAACCCTACCCTCCCACCCTATCTAAAATCCTCAAAACCTAAAAAAATCCTCTCATACCCAATCACCCTAAAAAAAAATCTATAAATATAAACTATTAAATTATACTCCACCCCCTAATCCAACTAACCCAACACCCCACTCCCCCACTAAAATACAAATATTAAACTAATCAAATCTCTACTTACAATATTAACCCTACCCTCCCAACCTATCTAATATCCTCCAAAACCTAAAAAATACAACTCTCTCCATACCCAATCACCTAAAAAAAAATCTATCAAATATAACTATATAAATTACTCCCACCCCCTAATCCAACAAAACCCATCCCCTAAAATACAAATCATTAATATCAAATCTTACTTTAAATCAATTAAACCCTACCCTCCCAACCCTATTAAAATCTCCAAAACTAAAAATAAACCCTTCTCTCATCCCCAATCACCTAAAAAAAAAAAATCTTAATATAAACTATAAATTATTAATTCCCCCCCCTAATCCACATAACCCAACCCTCCCCCACTAAAACTAACCCCAAAAATTAAAATAATAAATTTACTTTAAATTTTTAACCCTACCCTACCCTATTAAAATCCTAAAAACCTAAAAATACAACTCCTTCTCCATACCCAATCCCTAAAAAAAAAATCTATAAAATCAAAAACCCTAAATAATTTTACTCCCCCCAATCCCCTAACCAACCCCCCCACTCCCCCCATAAAACTACCCAAATCATTAAATAATCAAATTTACTTTACAATTATTAAACCCCTACCTCCCCCAACCCTATTAAAATCTCAAAACCCTAAAAAATACAACTCATCAACCCAATAAAAAAAAAATTATAAATCTAAACCTATATAAATTATACTCCCCCCTATCCCACTAACCAACCCACCCCATCCCCATAAAACTACCAAATATTAAACTAACCCAAATCTTACTTTAAATTATTAACCTACCCCCCAAACCCCTATTAAAATCTCCAAAACCTAAAAAATACAACCCCCCTTCCATCACCCAATCACCCTAAAAAAATCTATAAATATAAATAAATAAATTTTACCCCCTAATCCAACAACCCCAAATCCCCCCACTAAAACTACCAAATATTAAATATCAAATTCAATTTAATTATAACCCTACCTCCCACCTATCTAAAATCCCCCAAAACCTAAAAATAAACTCTTCCTTCACCCCAATCACTAAAAAAAAAAATTATAAATCTAAACTATAAAATTATTATTCCCCCCCCAAATCAATAACCAACCAACCCATCCCCACCTAAAACTCACCCCAAATATTAAATAATCAAATCTTACTTTACAATTTTTTAACCCTACCTCCCCAACCCAATTTAAAATTCAAAACCCTAAAAATAAAATCTTCTCCATCACAATCACCTAAAAAAACAAATCTATCAAATATAAAACTATATAAATTCTCCACCCCTAATCCAACTAACCACCCATCCCCCACTAAAACCCCAAATCATTAAATAATAAAAACTTACTTTAAAATCAATTAACCCTACTCCCCAACCCCTATTAAAATCTCAAAACTAAAAATAAAAATCCCCCCTCATAACCCAATCACCTAAAAAAAAAATTATCAAATACAAACCTATATAAATTATTACTCCCCCCAATCCATAACAAACCCCCCAACCCCACCATAAAATAAAAAATATTAAAATCCCAATCTTATTTAAATATAAACCCCCTCCCCAACCTTCTAAAATCCCCCAAAACCTAAAAAATAAACCCCTCCCCATCCCAATATAAAAAAAAATTATAATAAAAACCCTATATAATTTTTACTCCCCCCCCCTAACACAACCCCCCCCCCCTCCCCAAAAAACTCCCCCAAACTTAAAAAAATAATTTATTTACAATTTTAAACCCCAAAACCAACCCCAAACCACAACCCACCCAACAACAAAAACCCCACCCCCACAAAACCCCCACCACCCCCCAAACACCAACCCCAAAACCCAAAACCCACAACCCACCCCAAACCCCCACACAAACCCCACCCCCAACAACAAACCCACCACACCAACACCACACCCAACAACCCCCCACAACCCACCCCCAAAACACAACAACCCCCAACAACAAAACAACCCCCACCAAACACCCACCCAACCCCACAAAAACACCCCCACCACCCCAACCCCAAACAAAACCCCACCCCACACCAAACACACCCACACCACCCCACAACCCCCCCCACACAACCCCCACAAACACAACCCCCAACCAAACACCCCACCCCCCCCCAACCCCCCCAACCCCACCAAAACCAACCCCCACCCCCCACCACACAACACCACACCAAACCCCCCCCCCCAAACCACACCCAAAACAAACCCCAACCCCAACAAACAAACACCCCACCAACCCCCAACCCCACCACCCCCCAAAACCCACACCACCCACCAACCCCCCCACCAACACAACCCCACCCCAACAACAACAACACCCCAAAACCCCCCACCCCCCCACACAACCCCCCACCCCAACCCCCCACCCACCCAACCCCCCCACCCCCCCCACACCCCCCCCCCCCCCCCACCCCCCCCCCCCACCCACCCCCAACCCCCCCCCCCCCCCCCCCCCCCCCCCACCACCCCCCCCCACCACCCCCACCCCCCCCCCAACCCCCCCCACCCCACCCCCCCACAAACCCAACCCCCACCCCCCCCCCCAAAACCCCCCCCCCCCCCCCCCCCCCCACCCCCCCCCCCCCCCCCCCCCCCCCCCCCCCCCCCCCCCCCCCCCCACCCCCCCCCCCCCCCCCCCCCACCCCCCCCCACCCCCCC
>JAKCWB010000232.1:0-18035 GCA_022388445.1 Zophobas atratus | reverse complement strand
AACGAAACCATCAAATTTTAGCTAGAAACTGTATTTTTGTCGATTTTTATTGAATTTGAACTATATTTCAACGTTTTTTTGATGGTTCTGAGCCACCAAACACACTTAAAGCATGCAGAATCGACTCAGAATAGGAAAAGGAGACGTTTAGGTCAATTTTATGCATTCTGGCGTTCGTAGATACAAGAAAACTGTTAAAATTCTTCAGAAACGTCACTTTTGAAGTGTTTTTCTGTACTTTTAAGCCAATCAGATACCCTACGGGCTCGGAAAGTGCAACGAAACCATCAAATTTTAGCTAGAAACTGTATTTTTGTCGATTTTTATTGAATTTGAACTATATTTCAACGTTTTTTGATGGTTCTGAGCCACCAAACCACTTAAAGCATGCAGAATCGACTCAGAATAGGAAAAGGAGACGTTTAGGTCAATTTTATGCATTCTGGCGTTCGTAGATACAAGAAAACTGTTAAAATTCTTCAGAAACGTCACTTTTGAAGTGTTTTCTTGTACTTTTAAGCCAATCAGATACCCTAGGGGCTCGGAAAGTGCAACGAAACCATCAAATTTTAGCTAGAAACTGTATTTTTGTCGATTTTTATTGAAACCATCAAATTTTAGCTAGAAACTGTATTTTTGTCGATTTTTATTGAATTTGAACTATATTTCAACGTTTTTTGATGGTTCTGAGCCACCAAACACACTTAAAGCATGCAGAATCGACTCAGAATAGGAAAAGGAGACGTTTAGGTCAATTTTATGCATTCTGGCGTTCGTAGATACAAGAAAACTGTTAAAATTCTTCAGAAACGTCACTTTTGAAGTGTTTTCTTGTACTTTTAAGCCAATCAGATACCCTACGGGCTCGGAAAGTGCAACGAAACCATCAAATTTTAGCTAGAAACTGTATTTTTGTCGATTTTTATTGAATTTGAACTATATTTCAACGTTTTTTTTGATGGTTCTGAGCCACCAAACCACTTAAAGCATGCAGAATCGACTCAGAATAGGAAAAGGAGACGTTTAGGTCAATTTTATGCATTCTGGCGTTCGTAGATACAAGAAAACTGTTAAAATTCTTCAGAAACGTCACTTTTGAAGTGTTTTCTTGTACTTTTAAGCCAATCAGATACCCTACGGGCTCGGAAAGTGCAACGAAACCATCAAATTTTAGCTAGAAACTGTATTTTTGTCGATTTTTATTGAATTTGAACTATATTTCAACGTTTTTTTTGATGGTTCTGAGCCACCAAACACACTTAAAGCATGCAGAATCGACTCAGAATAGGAAAAGGAGACGTTTAGGTCAATTTTATGCATTCTGGCGTTCGTAGATACAAGAAAACTGTTAAAATTCTTCAGAAACGTCACTTTTGAAGTGTTTTCTTGTACTTTTAAGCCAATCAGATACCCTACGGGCTCGGAAAGTGCAACGAAACCATCAAATTTTAGCTAGAAACTGTATTTTTGTCGATTTTTTATTGAATTTGAACTATATTTCAACGTTTTTTGATGGTTCTGAGCCACCAAAACCACTTAAAGCATGCAGAATCGACTCAGAATAGGAAAAGGAGACGTTTAGGTCAATTTTATGCATTCTGGCGTTCGTAGATACAAGAAAACTGTTAAAATTCTTCAGAAACGTCACTTTTGAAGTGTTTTCTTGTACTTTTAAGCCAATCAGATACCCTACGGGCTCGGAAAGTGCAACGAAACCATCAAATTTTAGCTAGAAACTGTATTTTTGTCGATTTTTATTGAATTTGAACTATATTTCAACGTTTTTTGATGGTTCTGAGCCACCAAACACACTTAAAGCATGCAGAATCGACTCAGAATAGGAAAAGGAGACGTTTTAGGTCAATTTTATGCATTCTGGCGTTCGTAGATACAAGAAAACTGTTAAAATTCTTCAGAAACGTCACTTTTGAAGTGTTTTCTTGTACTTTTAAGCCAATCAGATACCCTACGGGCTCGGAAAGTGCAACGAAACCATCAAATTTTAGCTAGAAACTGTATTTTTGTCGATTTTTATTGAATTTGAACTATATTTCAACGTTTTTTGATGGTTCTGAGCCACCAAACACACTTAAAGCATGCAGAATCGACTCAGAATAGGAAAAGGAGACGTTTAGGTCAATTTTATGCATTCTGGCGTTCGTAGATACAAGAAAACTGTTAAAATTCTTCAGAAACGTCACTTTTGAAGTGTTTTCTTGTACTTTTAAGCCAATCAGATACCCTACGGGCTCGGAAAGTGCAACGAAACCATCAAATTTTAGCTAGAAACTGTATTTTTGTCGATTTTTATTGAATTTGAACTATATTTCAACGTTTTTTGATGGTTCTGAGCCACCAAACACACTTAAAGCATGCAGAATCGACTCAGAATAGGAAAAGGAGATGTTTAGGTCAATTTTATGCATTCTGGCGTTCGTAGATACAAGAAAACTGTTAAAATTCTTCAGAAACGTCACTTTTGAAGTGTTTTCTTGTACTTTTAAGCCAATCAGATACCCTACGGGCTCGGAAAGTGCAACGAAACCATCAAATTTTAGCTAGAAACTGTATTTTTGTCGATTTTTATTGAATTTGAACTATATTTCAACGTTTTTTTGATGGTTCTGAGCCACCAAACACACTTAAAGCATGCAGAATCGACTCAGAATAGGAAAAGGAGACGTTTAGGTCAATTTTATGCATTCTGGCGTTCGTAGATACAAGAAAACTGTTAAAATTCTTCAGAAACGTCACTTTTGAAGTGTTTTCTTGTACTTTTAAGCCAATCAGATACCCTACGGGCTCGGAAAAAGGCAACGAAACCATCAAATTTTAGCTAGAAACTGTATTTTTTGTCGATTTTTATTGAATTTGAACTATATTTCAACGTTTTTTGATGGTTCTGAGCCACCAAACACACTTAAAGCATGCAGAATCGACTCAGAATAGGAAAAGGAGACGTTTAGGTCAATTTTATGCATTCTGGCGTTCGTAGATACAAGAAAACTGTTAAAATTCTTCAGAAACGTCACTTTTGAAGTGTTTTCTTGTACTTTTAAGCCAATCAGATACCCTACGGGCTCGGAAAGTGCAACGAAACCATCAAATTTTAGCTAGAAACTGTATTTTTTTCGATTTTTATTGAATTTGAACTATATTTCAACGTTTTTTGATGGTTCTGAGCCACCAAACACACTTAAAGCATGCAGAATCGACTCAGAATAGGAAAAGGAGACGTTTAGGTCAATTTTATGCATTCTGGCGTTCGTAGATACAAGAAAACTGTTAAAATTCTTCAGAAACGTCACTTTTGAAGTGTTTTCTTGTACTTTTAAGCCAATCAGATACCCACGGGCTCGGAAAGTGCAACGAAACCATCAAATTTTAGCTAGAAACTGTATTTTTGTCGATTTTTATTGAATTTGAACTATATTTATAAATTACTCATGTTTCTGGTGTTGAGAAGAGTTTAATTTTTTAGCATCAATAATCTTCTCACTATTATTACTGGGTGACTTTACATGATGTTGACTTCATACTGCGAAATTTTACTTCACAACGCCATTTACGGATGTCGAATAATTAATTCTCCAACAGATAACCATTCATAGCGAAACCTGCTAGAACCTATATTTGTTAGTAAATTATCCCTGTGTTTAAACTCAGAGTATCTGATTTTGTATTGCGGATCAAACGCGTACTTGCAATCAATTTATATATGGAAAGCAAAAACTTTATTCTAGAATCAGTCCCTTTCAAAATTTACCTTGAATTCTTTAGATAGAGATGCAACTATGACTGAATTACGTATACACGTTATATTTGACTCAAAATCGAATGGTAATAATCAATTTTTTTCTTTTTCCATGCCCGCTGCAAACAGTAACATTTCAAGCATGCAGAATCGACTCAGAATAGGAAAAGGAGACGTTTAGGTCAATTTTATGCATTCTGGCGTTCGTAGATACAAGAAAACTGTTAAAATTCTTCAGAAACGTCACTTTTGAAGTGTTTTCTTGTACTTTTAAGCCAATCAGATACCCTACGGGCTCGGAAAGTGCAACGAAACCATCAAATTTTAGCTAGAAACTGTATTTTTGTCGATTTTTATTGAATTTTGAACTATATTTCAACGTTTTTTGATGGTTCTGAGCCACCAAACACACTTAAAGCATGCAGAATCGACTCAGAATAGGAAAAGGAGACGTTTAGGTCAATTTTATGCATTCTGGCGTTCGTAGATACAAGAAAACTGTTAAAATTCTTCAGAAACGTCACTTTTGAAGTGTTTTCTTGTACTTTTAAGCCAATCAGATACCCAACGGGCTCGGAAAGTGCAACGAAACCATCAAATTTTAGCTAGAAACTGTATTTTTGTCGATTTTTATTGAATTTGAACTATATTTTATATAAATTACTCATGTTTCTCGGTGTTTAGAAGATGTTTTTAATTTTTTCAGCATCAATAATCTTTCTCACTACTTATTACTGGGTGACTTTAACATTGATTTGTTGACTTCAACTACTGCCAGTAAATTTTTACTTCACACAACGACCATTTACGGATGCGTTCAATTAATTAATTCTCCAACAAGAGTAACCATTCATAGCGAAACCCTGCTAGAACCTATATTTGTTAGTAAATATATCCCTGTGTTAAACTCAGGAGTATCTGATTTTTGTATTGCGGATCACAACGCTGTTACTTGCCAACTCAATTTATATATGGAAAAGCAAAAACCTTATTCTAGAATCAGTCGCTCTTTCAAAAATTTCAACCTTGAATTCTTTAATAGAGATGCATCCACTATTGACTGGAATTACGTATACACGTTACCTGATGTTGACTCAAAAATCGAATGGTTAAATGAATCAATTCTTTTTCTTTTTAATACACATGCTCCGCTGCAAACAGTAAAAATTTCCAATAGAAAACAACCTTGGTTCACTGAAATACTTGACTTAATCCGAAAACTAAAGTGTAAAGCATGGCTTCGCTACAAAAATACCAGAAATTTAACTCACAAATAATATTTCTGTCAGCTGAGAAACTATTATAATACTGCATTACTCAATGAAAAGAAGGCATATTTCCATTACAAATTCAATAAGTATGGGAATAATAATAAAAATATGTGGCGGGAAATAAAATCTTTGGGTATTGTTGGATCAAACAGTAAACTTCCCTCTGACTTAACTGATGTGGAGGTAATTAATAAACATTTTCTTTCAATTGTTCCTAATAACCTAACTCCTGACCCTAACTATAAAGCTTCTTTTTTGTCTGGTTCATTTTCGTCTCAACATTTTACGTACAAGCCAGTTGATGAACAAACCATTAGTCAAGTAATTAATAAACTAAAACCAAATGTGGCCGGAATTGATGAAATATCAGGGAAGATGCTACAAATTAGTTTAGACTGGATTCTGCGTCCATTAACGCATATTATCAATTTCTCGTTCGAACAAGGAATTGTTCCTAAATTGTGGCATCTTTCTGTTGTCACCCCAATTCCTAAAAAATCTGACCCCAAATCCTTAAATGATTTGAGACCCATCAGTCTACTGTGTAATACCCTTAAAGTTGCTGAATCGGTTTTCTTGGAACAAATGAAGGAGCATTTCAATGAGTTGGGCATTATACCTAATGTTCAATCAGGGTTTCGAAAAAATTATAGTACATCTACTCTTCTGGCTTCTCTAACAGATGATATTTTAAATGGTTTTGATAATGGTCACATTACATCTCTTACACTTTTAGATATGTCAAAAGCTTTCGACAGTTTGGACATAGATCTACTTTCAGTTAAACTGGCGTGCTATGGTGTTGCAGGGCAATCCATGGTGTGGATGCAAAACTATTTGCACAATCGTTCCCAAATTGTTCATTATGAAAATAATTTCTCTTCTTCTCTTGATCTGTTCTCTGGCGTTCCTCAAGGCTCAATACTGGGGCCCTTTCTTTTTTCCGTTTACACTGCAGACTTACCAGATGTAGTAAAATCCTGTTCTATTCATATGTATGCGGATGATATACAAATTTATTACACTTTTCTTCCTGATTCTGCTTTTATGTCGTCCAACCTTATCAACCTGGATTTGAAAAATATCCATCTGTGGTGTCAAGAAAAATGCCTGGGATTAAATTTTGCGAAATGCGAAACTATAGTTTTTGGTACTGTTGCCAAGTTGAACCAGTCCAGAGATCTTGTCTCTGTAGTAATAGGTGATAACGTGCTCAAACCGCAAATGTCTGTAAAAAGTCTGGGTGTCATCCTTGATCAGCAACTAAAATTTGTTGATCATGTTGACTTCATTTGCAGAAAAACTTTTGTCTCCTTGAAACAAATCTCCTTTCTTAGAAGTTTTCTAAACACGAATACTAAAAAACTCTTGTCTGATGCACTAGTATTATCCCACTTAAATTATGCTGACGTTGTCTATGGCCCTTGCCTTTCTATGGCGCAGAAATATCGTTTGCAGAAGGTACAAAATTATTGCACAAGATTTGTTGTCCACGTGCCTAGGTTCTCACACATCACACCATTTATAAGACACCTAAATTGGCTCACTACAACTGAACGACGCTTTGTCCATTTCAGTATGTTTGTTCTGAAAGTCTTAAATACCTCTCGTCCAGCATATCTTCGACAGAAAATCATTATGCGATCGATGATCCACAACAGATATCTTAGGTCAATAGACTTTATGGCTGATGTGCCTGAACACCGATTGTCCAGCTTTAAATCTTCGTTTGCTTACCTAGCCTCACTTATTACTAACAAGATTCTGAAAGTGAATGTTCTGTTACAGATGAAAGCAATTGGAAATGTAAGAACTGTTTAAATCTACGTAATCGTCAAACTCTGGATATACATGTTGCTCATGCTGCCTTCGAACTCAGTAAGTGCTCTGCACATAAACTAGCTACTTCAAAATTTAAAGAAAATTTATTTGGCATAACAGCAAATGTAGTAACCACTGATACACATAGCAAAGTTTTTTTAGATCAAGGTCTGCCCTCCACCAGCAAGATATAGTAAACGACTCTTTCACCTCCAATGCAAGTTTCAATTCGAATTGTTTAAATTTTTATTACCAAAATGTTCGCAGTATTAGAGGTAAGCTGGATTCGTTTTACCTAAATATTTCTGATTACTTTTATGATGTAATCTTTATTACTGAAACATGGCTAGATTCGAGCATTTCTGATTTAGAAATTATGCCAGAATATTATAAAGTTTTCAGATCAGACAGAAAGTTTGATGTATTAAATTTATCTAGAGGGGGAGGGGTGTTGATTGGAACTAATTCGTCATTTCACTCTGAACGTCTTGATTTCAGCCAGGCTAGTTTTTCGTCTCTACCTTCTGTTGATATAGTCGGTGTCAAAATAATTCATCATAACATTGTGTATTATTTAATTTTGATATATATACCACATACTTTGAATGCCAGTAATCTTTCTATTTTATTGGATGGTCTATGTGAACTTCAGTACTTACACAACGCTAACACTTTAATTGTTGGAGATTTTAATTTGCCGACTTATGAATGTGGTGCTTCAGACAGTAGTTGCCCTTCCGTAAAAACGTTGTTAGACTTTCTTCATTTTTTATCTCTGTCTCAGTATAACAACGTACGTAATAATTTAAACAGAACGCTCGACTCGTTATATGTAATACACATCTCACTATCTCTCGTGTAACAGATGTTCTAGTGCCCGAGGACGCATACCATCCTGCTCTCACTTGGATAATTAGTTTTGAGAGGGTCAAACCGCCCGCGATGTTAGTTCCTGGTGTTGAAGAACGTTTTAATTTTCGCAAGGCAAATTTTTCTGGCCTATATAATGCACTTTCACAAATTAACTGGGAATTTTTGTTTCAGCACAACGATATTAATTCTGCCTGCACAGCCTTCTATGATTGTGTATATTCTATCATCGCAAGCTTTGTCCCCAAAAGCACTTCTACTCGTTCATCGTACCCTGTGTGGTTTTCTCCGAAAATTATTAGGTTAATCAAAAGAAAGAGAACTGTTTGGAAGAAAGCGAAAATATCAGGTAACCAATTTTTTCGTGATGAATTTGTACGCCTAAGGAGAGTCGTGAAGCAGGAGATAGAATTTTCCTATAGGCAGTTTGTATCCTCCGCTGAGGCAAATATTAAGTCTGATCCAAAACAGTTTTGGAAATTCGTCAATTTAAAAAAGAAAAGTTTGGGTATTCCGTCTAACATGACATTCCATGATGAATTGATTACGAATGGTGATGATATAGTTAATTCTTTTGCTAAATACTTTAGTTCTGTATTTTTATTGTCAAGCAATAATGACTTTCCCGACATTACACTGCCTAACTCTTTTCATAATTTTAACGTCGGTACTATCCCTGAGAATTTAGTGTTCGATAAATTAAAGAATTTAAAACCCAAGTTTACAAACGGACCCGATTCTATTCCAGCATTTGTTATAAAAGACTGTGCCGCCGTATTTACTAAACCGCTAACATTTCTTTTTAATTTAGTCCTTGTTTCTTCTAAGTTCCCGATCGATGGAAGGTATCCAAAATTGTTCCGTTATTCAAAGGCGGTAATCGCGCACTTATCGAAAACTATCGACCAATCTCCATTCTGAATAACTTTGCCAAAGTTTTTGAGTTGACCTTAGTTGACGGTTTAAGACATCAATGTAAAAATCTTATAGTGGGAAATCAGCATGGTTTTGTTCAAGGACGGTCCACAGTTACCAACTTGTTGACTATTACGCAACATCTATCCAATAACTTAGACAATCGTATCCAGACTGATGTTATATATGCTGATTTCTCTAAAGCATTCGACCGACTTGATCATACCATTTTAATTCGAAAACTCGCTGAGTTTGGCTTTTCAGTAGAACTATGTACATTTTTTTGGAGCTACTTACGTGGCAGATCATCTTTTGTTGAATCTTGTAATTTTTGTTCGACTAATTTTGAAATTACCTCAGGCGTACCACAGGGTTCTGTCGTTGGACCCTTTCTGTTCAATATTTTTATTAACGACATAGTAAAGGACATCAAATCTTCGGCCCTTCTATACGCTGATGACCTGAAGTTGTACCGCCGGATCACTTGTCATCAAGATTGCTTAGAACTTCAATCTGACCTTAATAAAATTTTCAATTGGTGTAAAAGTAACTGTCTCTCTTTAAATAATAAAAAATGTTACATCTTGTCTTTTAGCTTAGCAAAACAAATTATAGAATATGATTATAACGTCAACAATGTTTCTTTATTGCGCACATCACATGTTAAGGATTTAGGTGTTGTATTTGACGTAAAATTATCTTTCTCAGAGCATATTGATACCCTAATATCAGATGCTGTTAAACTTCTAGGTTTCATCATAAGAAACAGTAGTAGTATTAACAATGAAGCTATAATAAAGCTACTTTATTATTCATTAGTCAGAAGCAAGCTAGAATATGCTGCTATTGTGTGGTATCCGCATTATACTAAGTACATCCATGATATAGAAAATGTTCAGCGTCGATTTTTAAAATATTTACATTTCAAGGTCAACAGAACGTACCCACCAAGAGGCACCACTCAAGAACATCTGCTTCAGACATTCTCAATCCCCAGCATTGATCACCGTGTAAGGATACAATATTTGTGCTTCTTTGTCAAGACTATCAATTCTGAAATCAATTGTTCCCATCTGCTGAGCCTGTTTAATTTTAATTGTTCAAAATTCAGGATTAGGTCTAATAATATCCTTTATCTACCTACACCTAGAACCAATATTTTGATGTATTCCCCTATCCACAATATTTGTCGAATAGTAAATATTGTGCACCCTAAAATTGATGTTTTTTGTTGTAAATTATCTGATATTAAAAAATTAAATTTCGGTTAGTTATCTAGTTCCTGAATAGGCTTGTCAATAGGACTGAATTATTATTATTATTTTTGTTTGTTTTTGTTTTTTTATTTTTTTTATTTTTTTTTTTTATTTTTTTTTATTTTTTTTTTTTTTTCCTTTCTTTTTTCTGTCTTATTTTATTAATTTTTAGTTATACGTAGTTATACATATGAGTTATCTAATTATCTAATTGTACTTCTTTTATATCTAAGTTTACGTTTAAATATCCTTATTTAAGTAATTTAAGTAATTTGTATTCATTAATTGGGGGTAACCCTGTTGGATGCAATAAACCATTTATTTATTTATTTATTTATTTAAAAGATTTTGATAAGGTACCGAGACCGTGGGAGTATCCACACAGTAAAGAAGCATATCTGTGAAGATCTGGTGGCAGGTGTCGCAACCCAACTTGTTGACTTGAAACTATTTTAATGTATGTAAATAATTTTAATGGATTCTTTATATATTTGTATTGTAAAAACAAATTATTTAGATTACTTGGTAGGGCAAAATTATATCAGTTTTAAACTGTTTTTGTTCCTTTTGGATCTTTTTTTTTTTTGGATTCAATAAATGTATTATTATTATTATTATTATATTATATTTCAACGATTTTTGATGGTTCTGAGCCACCAAACACACTTAAAGCATGCAGAATCGACTCAGAATAGGAAAAGGAGACGTTTAGGTCAATTTTATGCATTCTGGCGTTCGTAGATACAAGAAAACTGTTAAAATTCTTCAGAAAACGTCACTTTTGAAGTGTTTTCTTGTACTTTTAAGCCAATCAGATACCCTACGGGCTCGGAAAGTGCAACGAAACCATCAAATTTTAGCTAGAAACTGTATTTTTTGTCGATTTTTATTGAATTTGAACTATATTTCAACGTTTTTTGATGGTTCTGAGCCACCAAACACACTTAAAGCATGCAGAATCGACTCAGAATAGGAAAAGGAGACGTTTAGGTCAATTTTATGCATTCTGGCGTTCGTAGATACAAGAAAACTGTTAAAATTCTTCAGAAACGTCACTTTTGAAGTGTTTTCTTGTACTTTTAAGCCAATCAGATACCCTACGGGCTCGGAAAGTGCAACGAAACCATCAAATTTTAGCTAGAAACTGTATTTTTGTCGATTTTTATTGAATTTGAACTATATATCAACGTTTTTTGATGGTTCTGAGCCACCAAACACACTTAAAGCATGCAGAATCGACTCAGAATAGGAAAAGGAGACGTTTAGGTCAATTTTATGCATTCTGGCGTTCGTAGATACAAGAAAACTGTTAAAATTCTTCAGAAACGTCACTTCTGAAGTGTTTTCTTGTACTTTTAAGCCAATCAGATACCCTACGGGCTCGGAAAGTGCAACGAAACCATCAAATTTTAGCTAGAAACTGTATTTTTGTCGATTTTTATTGAATTTGAACAATATTTCAACGTTTTTTGATGGTTCTGAGCCACCAAACACACTTAAAGCATGCAGAATCGACTCAGAATAGGAAAAGGAGACGTTTAGGTCAATTTTATGCATTCTGGCGTTCGTAGATACAAGAAAACTGTTAAAATTCTTCAGAAACGTCACTTTTGAAGTGTTTTCTTGTACTTTTAAGCCAATCAGATACCCTACGGGCTCGGAAAGTGCAACGAAACCATCAAATTTTAGCTAGAAACTGTATTTTTGTCGATTTTTATTGAATTTGAACTATATTTCAACGTTTTTTGATGGTTCTGAGCCACCAAACACACTTAAAGCATGCAGAATCGACTCAGAATAGGAAAAGGAGACGTTTAGGTCAATTTTATGCATTCTGGCGTTCGTAGATACAAGAAAACTGTTAAAATTCTTCAGAAACGTCACTTTTGAAATGTTTTCTTGTACTTTTAAGCCAATCAGATACCCTACGGGCTCGGAAAGTGCAACGAAACCATCAAATTTTAGCTAGAAACTGTATTTTTGTCGATTTTTATTGAATTTGAACTATATTTCAACGTTTTTTGATGGTTCTGAGCCACCAAACACACTTAAAGCATGCAGAATCGACTCAGAATAGGAAAAGGAGACGTTTAGGTCAATTTTATGCATTCTGGCGTTCGTAGATACAAGAAAACTGTTAAAATTCTTCAGAAACGTCACTTTTGAAGTGTTTTCTTGTACTTTTAAGCCAATCAGATACCCTACGGGCTCGGAAAGTGCAACGAAACCATCAAATTTTAGCTAGAAACTGTATTTTTGTCGATTTTTATTGAATTTGAACTATATTTCAACGTTTTTTGATGGTTCTGAGCCACCAAACACACTTAAAGCATGCAGAATCGACTCAGAATAGGAAAAGGAGACGTTTAGGTCAATTTTATGCATTCTGGCGTTCGTAGATACAAGAAAACTGTTAAAATTCTTCAGAAACGTCACTTTTGAAGTGTTTTCTTGTACTTTTAAGCCAATCAGATACCCTACGGGCTCGGAAAGTGCAACGAAACCATCAAATTTTAGCTAGAAACTGTATTTTTGTCGATTTTTATTGAATTTGAACTATATTTCAACGTTTTTTTGATGGTTCTGAGCCACCAAACACACTTAAAGCATGCAGAATCGACTCAGAATAGGAAAAGGAGACGTTTAGGTCAATTTTATGCATTCTGGCGTTCGTAGATACAAGAAAACTGTTAAAATTCTTCAGAAACGTCACTTCTGAAGTGTTTTCTTGTACTTTTAAGCCAATCAGATACCCTACGGGCTCGGAAAGTGCAACGAAACCATCAAATTTTAGCTAGAAACTGTATTTTTGTCGATTTTTATTGAATTTGAACTATATTTCAACGTTTTTTGATGGTTCTGAGCCACCAAACACACTTAAAGCATGCAGAATCGACTCAGAATAGGAAAAGGAGACGTTTAGGTCAATTTTATGCATTCTGGCGTTCGTAGATACAAGAAAACTGTTAAAATTCTTCAGAAACGTCACTTTTGAAGTGTTTTCTTGTACTTTTAAGCCAATCAGATACCCTACGGGCTCGGAAAGTGCAACGAAACCATCAAATTTTAGCTAGAAACTGTATTTTTGTCGATTTTTATTGAATTTGAACTATATTTCAACGTTTTTTGATGGTTCTGAGCCACCAAACACACTTAAAGCATGCAGAATCGACTCAGAATAGGAAAGGAGACGTTTAGGTCAATTTTATGCATTCTGGCGTTCGTAGATACAAGAAAACTGTTAAAATTCTTCAGAAACGTCACTTTTGAAGTGTTTTCTTGTACTTTTAAGCCAATCAGATACCCTACGGGCTCGGAAAGTGCAACGAAACCATCAAATTTTAGCTAGAAACTGTATTTTGTCGATTTTTATTGAATTTGAACTATATTTCAACGTTTTTTGATGGTTCTGAGCCACCAACACACTTAAAGCATGCAGAATCGACTCAGAAAGGAAAAGGAGACGTTTAGGTCAATTTTATGCATTCTGGCGTTCGTAGATACAAGAAACTGTTAAAATTCTTCAGAAACGTCACTTTTGAAGTGTTTTCTTGTACTTTTAAGCCAATCAGATACCTACGGGCTCGGAAAGTGCAACGAAACATCAAATTTTAGCTAGAAACTGTATTTTTGTCGATTTTTATTGAATTTGAACTATATTTCAACGTTTTTTGATGGTTTGAGCCACAAAACACTTAAAGCATGCAGAATCGACTCAGAATAGGAAAAGGAGACGTTTAGGTCAATTTTATGCATTCTGGCGTTCGTAGATACAAGAAAATGTTAAAATTCTTCAGAAACGTCACTTTTGAAGGTTTTCTTGTACTTTTAAGCAATCAGATACCTACGGGCTCGGAAAGTGCAACGAAACATCAAATTTTAGCTAGAAACTGTATTTTTGTCGATTTTTATTGAATTTGACTATATTTCAACGTTTTTTGATGGTTTGAGCCACCAAACACACTTAAAGCATGCAGAATCGACTAGAATAGGAAAGGAGACGTTTAGGTCAATTTTATGCATTCTGGCGTTCGTAGATACAAGAAAACTGTTAAATTCTAGAAACGTCACTTTTGAAGTGTTTTCTTGTACTTTTAAGCCATCAGATACCTACGGGCTCGGAAAGTGCAACGAAACATCAAATTTTAGCTAGAAACTGTATTTTTGTCGATTTTTATTGAATTTGAACTATATTTCAACGTTTTTTGATGGTTCTGAGCCACCAAACACACTTAAAGCATGCAGAATCGACTCAGAATAGGAAAAGGAGACGTTTAGGTCAATTTTATGCATTTGGCGTTGTAGATACAAGAAAACTGTTAAAATTCTTCAGAAACGTCACTTTTGAAGTGTTTTCTTGTACTTTTAAGCCAATCAGATACCTACGGGCTCGGAAAGTGCAACGAACCATCAAATTTTAGCTAGAAACTGTATTTTTGTCGATTTTTATTGAATTTGAACTATATTTCAACGTTTTTTGATGGTTCTGAGCACCAAACACACTTAAAGCATGCAGAATCGACTCAGAATAGGAAAAGGAGACGTTTAGGTCAATTTTATGCATTTGCGGAAGATGAAGGTTTAGGCATTTTAGCTTTGGGTTGTGATAGAATAATTAAGATTTGAGTGTTTTTTTGATGGGGAGGAGATATTTAGAATGTTTGTCGTTTTATGATTTGACTATTTCGTTTTTGATGGTTGACAAATAGATCGATCGATAGGAAAAGGGTTTGGTCATTTTTGCTTTGGTTGAAAAGAATAATTCGAAATTTGAGTGTTCTGTATTTTAGAAGACAGGGCGGAAAGTGCACGAACAATTTTAGCTAGAATATTTGTCGATTTTTGATGATTATTTAGTTTTGTGGTTGAGCCAACATAAGAGCAGATCGATCGATAGGAAAAGGGCGTTTAGGTCAATTTTATGTTCTGGGTTGTAGTCAAGAACTGTTAATCTTAGAAAGTATTGAAGTGTTTTCTGTATTTTAGCATCAGATACTACGGGGAAGTGCAGAACCACAAATTGTGAATGTTTTTGTCGTTTTTTTGAATTTGAATATATTTCAGTTTTGATGGTTGAGCCAACACTTAAAGATGCAGAATGATCAGAATAGGAAGGGGTTGGTCATTTTAGCTTTGGGTTGTAGATACAGAAATGAAATTCAGAAGTCATTGAAGTGTTTTGTACTTTTAAGCATCAGAACTACGGGTGGAAGTGAAACATAATTTTGTAGCTGTATTTGTGATTTTTATGAATTTGAACTAATTCACGTTTTGATGGTTTGAGCCAACATAAGCATGCAGATGAGAATGGAAAGGGAGTTTAGGTCAATTTTATGCATTTGGGTTGTGTAAAGAATGTTAAAATTCTCGAAACGTATTAGGTTTTCTGATTTACCCTGTCGGGTCGGAAGTGACGAACCTCAAATTGTAGAACTGTTTTTTGTCGATTTTTATTGATTGAATATATTCAGTTTTGTGGTTTGGCACAAAATTAAGCATGCGATCGATCGATAGGAAGAGGTTAGGTCATTTTTGCATTTGGGTGTAGAAAGAAAACGTAAAATTTCAGAAAGTCTTGAGTGTTTTTTGTATTTTAGCATCGCCTCGGTCGGAGTGCAAGAACATCAATTGCTAGAAACTGTATTTGTCGATTTTTATTGAATTTGATATTTAAGTTTTTTGATGGTTGAGCAAAAACATTAAGATGCGATCGATCGAATAGGAAAGGAGACGTTAGTCATTTTATGCATTTGGCGTTGTAGATACAAGAAAACTGTTAAATTCTCAGAACGTCACTTTTGAAGTGTTTTTTGTACTTTTAGCATCAGATACCTAGGCTCGGAAAGTGCAGAAACCATAAATTTAGTAGAAACTGTATTTTTGTCGATTTTATGAATTTGAACTATATTTCAAGTTTTTTGATGGTTTGAGCACCAAACACATTAAAGCATGCAGAATCGACTCGATAGGAAAGGAGACGTTTAGGTCAATTTAGATTTGGCGTTGTAGATACAGAAAACTGTTAAATTTCAGAAACGTCACTTTTGAAGTGTTTTCTTGTATTTTAGCATCAGATACCTACGGCTCGGAAAGTGCAACGAAACCATCAATTTAGCTAGAAACTGTATTTTGTCGATTTTTATTGAATTTGAACTATTTCAGTTTTTTGATGGTTCTGAGCCTTTTATTGAATTTGAACTATATTTCAACGTTTTTTGATGGTTCTGAGCCACCAACACACTTAAAGCATGCAGAATCGACTCGATGGAAAGGAGACGTTTAGGTCAATTTTATGCATTCTGGGTTCGTAGATACAAGAAAACTGTTAAAATTCTTCAGAAACGTCACTTTTGAAGTGTTTTTTGTACTTTTAAGCCAATCAGATACCTACGGGCTCGGAAAGTGCAACGAAACCATCAAATTTTAGCTAGAAACTGTTATTTTTGTCGATTTTTATGAATTTGAACTATATTTCAACGTTTTTGATGGTTTGAGCCACCAAACACACTTAAAGCATGCAGAATCGACTCAGAATAGGAAAAAGGAGACGTTTAGGTCAATTTTATGCATTTGGCGTTGTAGATACAAGAAAAACTGTTAAATTTCTTCAGAAACGTCACTTTTGAAGTGTTTTCTTGTACTTTTAAGCCATCAGATACCTACGGGCTCGGAAAAGTGCAACGAAACCATCAAATTTTAGCTAGAAACTGTATTTTTGTCGATTTTTATTGAATTTGAATATATTTCAAGTTTTTTGATGGTTTGAGCACCAAACACACTTAAAGCATGCAGAATCGACTCAGAATAGGAAAGGAGACGTTTAGGTCAATTTTATGCATTCTGGCGTTGTTAGATACAAGAAAACTGTTAAAATTCTTCAGAAACGTCTTTTGAAGTGTTTTCTTGTACTTTTAAGCAATCAGATACCTACGGGCTCGGAAAGTGCAACGAAACATAAATTTTAGCTAGAAAACTGTATTTTTGTCGATTTTTATTGAATTTGAACTTTTATTTCAACGTTTTTTGATGGTTCTGAGCCACCAAACACTTAAAGCATGCAGAATCGACTCAGAATAGGAAAGGGACGTTTAGGTCAATTTTTATTGCATTTGGCGTTCGTAGATACAAGAAAACTGTTAAATTCAAGAAACGTCACTTTTGAAGTGTTTTTTGTACTTTTAGCAATCAGATACCCACGGGCTCGGGACGGGCTCGGGGAAAGTGCAACGAAAACCATCAAATTTAGCTAGAAATGTATTTTTGTCGATTTTATTGAATTTGAACTATATTTCAACGTTTTTTGATGGTTCTGGCCACCAACACACTTAAGCATGCAGAAATCGATCAGAATAGGAAAAAGGGACTTTTTAGGTCAATTTATGCATTCTGCGTTCGTAGATACAAGAAACTGTTAAAATTTTCAGAAACGTCACTTTTGAGTGTTTCTTTATTTTAGCAATCAGTACCTACGGGTTCGGAAAGTGCAACGAAACCATCAAATTTTAGCTAGAAACTGTATTTTGCCCGATTTTTATTGAATTTGAACTTTTTCAACGTTTTTTGATGGTTCTGAGCACAAACCACTTAAAGCATGCAGAATCGACTCAGAATAGGAAAAAGGAGACGTTTAGGTCAATTTTATGCATTCTGGCGTTCGTAGATACAAGAAAACTGTTAAAATTCTTCAGAAACGTCACTTTTGAAGTGTTTTCTTGTACTTTTAAGCCAATCAGATACCCTACGGGCTCGGAAAGTGCAACGAAACCATCAAATTTTAGCTAGAAACTGTATTTTTTGTCGATTTTTATTGAATTTGAACTATATTTCAACGTTTTTTGATGGTTCTGAGCCACCAAACACACTTAAAGCATGCAGAATCGACTCAGAATAGGAAAAGGAGACGTTTAGGTCAATTTTATGCATTCTGCGTTCGTAGATACAAGAAAACTGTTAAAATTCTTCAGAAACGTCACTTTTGAAGTGTTTTCTTGTACTTTTAAGCCAATCAGATACCCTACGGGCTCGGAAAGTGCAACGAAACCATCAAATTTTAGCTAGAAACTGTATTTTTGTCGATTTTTATTGAATTTGAACTATATTTCAACGTTTTTTTGATGGTTCTGAGCCACCAAACACACTTAAAGCATG